>VUQR01018496.1:8625-28830 GCA_015108515.1 Hemichromis elongatus | reverse complement strand
GGAGGAGGTGTTCAGGAAGGGGTATTTAATAACATGCACATGCACATAGCTTGCTAGACGTTCCGATAGGGACTAATATAACTTTGGTAAACGTACCTGTATTTCTGTTGGCATAAAAAAATTTACAGATTTTTTTTTTCTGGATATTGTTGGAGATCCTTGCTTTTCAGTGAGGGAAGCCCAAACTACATTCGTTCATATTTGTCATATTTGTTGGATAAACATTTTATTTGTAATCTGCTTTAGCACAGTGTAGAAAAGAACATGAGTAGTAATTCCAATTTACAGCAAATTTATGAGAGAAGGAGTTGCAATGATCTTTCTTAGTATTTGTTGTGATGTGGTTTCAGAATGGGCTACTGACAAAGAATCACGAAAAATAATCCAAGAAAAGAATGCAAACATAGGAGATTTGTGCTACTTTTTTTTTTTAATCAACCATGCAACAGTTTATTGTAACTAGAAATTAGCCGTTGCTCTGTAGAGTTCTCCATGCCTCAGTGGACTACTGTTTTAAGTTTGGCAATCACCGTTTTCCTGGTCTGAAACTAGAGATAACAACATTTGGACAACAGGTTAGAGGTGTGATTCAGGATTTAGAGCAGTCATCTGCAAGTCAGGAGGGCAATGGCTTGATCACAGCTCCTCCAGTCTGTATGCTTAAGTACCTTTGGGCAAGATCCTGAACACCAAGTTGCTCCCATGTCCATCTATTAGCGTTTACATGTCTACATGTCAGGAAATGCCATTAAAGAAAAGTGTGGTGTGGATGAATGTAAGCACTTTGACTGCTTAGTTAGAGTAAAAAAGTGCTTTAGAACTACTAGTGTATTTACCATGCCAGCCTGTTTTTAGCTAATATTGTTAAAGAAAAGTACATTCACTGCAATATAATGTAAAAAGCTCATTTTGATTAGTGAAAAAAGCCACATGTACTTTCATTTAAAATTAAAAAGACAAATCTTTTTAGCAGACTGCAATCTCTTTTAGTACAGCTGAATCCTAACAAAACAAAAACACCCACCTATCACTAGATGTGGCCACGCCCCTTATTCATAAATTGAAGCTTGAATGTTATTTAATATGGTAAATTATACAATATACATTTTATATGCAATTTCACCTCCTATTTGCAGTTGTGCTTGTTTTTGTTGCAGTATGTAATTGCATTTATTTCTGTTTTGAATTGAGATTATAATGGGGTTTACCTTAATGGCCACTTGCTGCCTCAACTGGCCAGTACAGGAACTGCAGTTCTTTATTCTTGAGGCTCAGAGGCTACTACTTTATTTTTCTTAAATTACATATTTTAAGCTCTGTCATTTCTTATTTTCCTAAGCCCTAAATATTTACCCCTATAGCTGACTAATACATATATAAATATATTGCTTTTATCCATTATATTCGCCTTTTCCTGCTTGAATTTGCAATAGGAAAAACAGCAGTTAATAGCCTCTCCTTTCTTACTACTAAACTGCTTTCTGAGGTATGGTTAGGAGCATTGTAGTTGTGGTAGATTCACATACATAAAACATAAAAGCAGTGTTCATGTTTGTATGTGAACCTTCTTTTCTAACAGTATCAAAGCAAATAAGCAAAGCGTCAAACTTACATAGAGGTACCGGTGTAAACCTTCTGAGCAGGCTCTCCAGTCCCAGACGTAATTTTTCTCTCTCTACTCATGTCAGGTCATTTAGGTTCATTACCTGTCAGCAACCGATGATAATTTGTGCACCTGGCTGGAGGTTAGTGTCATACTCTCCCTCGTTGTGTGTGACATGTGGGTCCCAGTTTTCCAGTCCAAGGCTTGAATTATTAAACAGGTTCTGCTGGAATGACCTGACGGTGACCCTGTGCTGCAGCACAGTAAGAGAGGTTGGACAGAGTGAGACTGAATCTTCCTCCCTGCAGGGCAGATGATACAGGGCATGATTGGAGGGCATTAGTGAGAACGTATTATTAATTAATCATCAGCTACAACTGGTAGCAGAGCAGGGTTAGCTGAGGATAAGAAAAGAGAGTCAAATGCAGGCATATTTATTGCACGGATGGATTTCAATAGCTTCTCATGTCTATCTCTTATTGATTCCGCAGCTGAAAATCAAATACTGAAAAAGTAAAACAAATTCACATGTTCAGTAAGTATAAGGTGGGTAATTTTGCACTAACACTCCCAAATAACAAAGACACTGCCTTGTTAATTTCTAGAGGGCGTTCTCGTTTTTATGTGTCAGTGTCAAGCAGCAAATCAACAAACTTAGAAATTCAACCTAGATTAAGACCTAAGGGGGAAACAGAAATGCAAGGCTGCAGAGCTGACTCTCCTCTCCAAACGAGCTCTGAAGACCAGTTTGTGCATGTGAGAACAGCTGAGAGGTAATAGTAGTCCCTGCACTAATGGGAGGTCTGTTCTGCTGAGAAGTTGTTACTGTCAAAGATGAAAAACTAGCTGAGGCCTCCCCTCTGTCTGCACAACCGCCATAAATCTCAAAACGTCACTCACAGAATCCTCCCGAAGAGAGTTTATGCCAGAAACATCAAATGGCTTCTGTGTGATTAAACAACCTTACTGAGTCCCTTTTTAATGAGTCCCAGTCTTTAAAAAAATTTGACAAATATCAGTTTTGCTTCGAAGTATGTGTTAAGTGTGGAAAGTTTCAATAATGCAGCGGGGAAAGTACAACTTTTCTGGAATAAATCCACATGCTTTACGCATGGCGCTGTCAGTTTCAGACAAGAAATCTACCTTTTTCTTCACTCCCTGTAGGTGCTTCTCTCCCACGTGTGTCCCACGGAAAGATGAGTGCTGGTCTTTCATAAATTTCAAAAAGGCAGCATCTTAAATGTGATCTTCTTTGTGGCTGGCAGCTGCCTTCAATCTAAGCTCGAGAGTGCAGCACGAATCATCTCAGTTCATGATTATGCATACTTTGTCACCATGCCTTTGAGACTAAGGATTTGCTGTTCTTATCCAACATTAATACCCAAGGAAAAATTGAAAGCTTTGATTCCAAATGCATACATAGAGAGTCAAAAGGTTTCTTGTGTGTCTGCACGGAAAGAAACAGACACCAAATAACAAACACTTCCAGGGGCTACTGGTAGGGCACGCTTTCAACAGCCTGTTAAACAGAAAGCGAATTCCTTCACACGTGTTTTAACCTTGACATCTGCCAAGCATCTGTTTCATTACGTCCGCCTACGAGCTGCAGATCGGTCAGCTCCATGATTCAGAGACAGACCAAATTAAAAGCACATAAACTGCCAGATACAAAGCCCCGCAACAGATAATGATCAGCTCTGCAATTTTCCAGTGTATTTCACATCGCTCTCTACCCCAAGCCACCACAGTGCATTGATTTTTTTTTTTTTTTAAAAACAGTAAATAATAAGCAAATAGAGATAGAATTGAGTGCAAGAGAAAGGAAAGTGTACCAGCAGCAGCTCAGGGAGTACATTAGGAAACATTGTGTAGGGGCAAGCGATTGAGAGTTAGAGTGGTTTCATGTAATTCTCTGTACTTGCTGCTTAAAAGGATCTTAAAAGGAATGGTTTGCCATGATAGGAGAAAATGCGAGAAGTAATATCACATTCATGTGATCCTCTCATGGTACCAATTCAGAATGTGGAGCCAACATGGACGCTGCAATGATCTTTTGTATTTTATTATTCAAACTAATTGATGATAACACTTTATTTTTATTACATAAATCAGTGTCTATTTTTCAGACTTTTTATTAGGGTTACTGTTAAATGTCTAACTAATCTGACTTACTCTAAATAGAAAGCAATTAACCATTTCTGCCTACTGCCATGTTACAAGTAAAGGGAAAAGCAGTATGTGAATTAGCACTATAAATCAAACATTCCTTACCATCAGCCAAATATTTAATTTTATCAACCGTGTCTTACATATAGCATCAACAACTAAGCAGGTTATGTACCAAAAAGGGAGTGGAGGGGGGTTGATGTGAGGAAACTTGCAAGTAAACTTTCCTCGAAAGGACCTCACATTTATCTCTCACTGTAAGATAAGAAGTTTGATCCCATGACCCATCCATCCATTTTCTTCCACTTGCCCAATTCAGGGTCATGAGGGGGGCTGGATGTTATCCAAGCTGCCATACACCCTGGAAAGCTTCTCAGTCTGACACAGGGCTAACAAAGACAGGAAGACAACCATTCACACTCACCTCTATGGGCATATAATTATATGATTATATGATAAATTATTTAGTGGTAGGGAATCCACTAACTGCATGTCTGTGGGAGGACGACAGAGTACCTGGAGGGAAGCCACACAGACAAGCAGGGAACATGCAAACAGCCAACACATTGATTCAAACCCGTGACCTTGCTAGAAGGCAACTGTGCTAACCATCACACCTCTATACTGCATCTGTTACCACCTGTGGTGTGTTAAATATAATATGACAGCTTAGAGGAAGCAGACAGCATTAATCTGTCCATTGGTAATAAAATTCAGCCACCAGGGTCTCTAAAGCTTTCCATGAGCATCGAGTCTTTTAGGCGCCTTTCACACAGAATGAGAGACCAGTCAGCAACTGCTGATCACTAAGTTTAGATTAGTATTTCTCCACTGATTGGCAAGCAGTTGCTGGAGGTTCCTGGCTGTCTGTGATTTTAATGCTATAGCCCCAGTCATGCAGCCATAGAGATCAGTTAGTGACACACCTGGAAACCAAAGGTTGCTATGGAAAAATGTATATCCCTTGTCTGAATAGTGAGTGGATGTTAATTGATTGATTGACTTCACACGAATAATATTTTTGAAAATATCAATAACAAATAAAAATGAGCTACAAAAGCCAGTGAAGACTGGTAAACTAAGGAAAAAAGACACTGTGTTGTCTCCCACATCACTATGCTGCTCACTTTACATGTTTGAAAAGTAGTAGGATAAAGTATGAACTTAGTTAATCCTACCCTGTTGTTAACTATCAGCTCAATACTGATTTAAACAAGTTTACCTCTATATATATGTATTTTCCTCCACATAATTATGTATATATATAACAGATTTCCTTCTGTTAAAAGGGACTTTTTCCTCCCCATTGTGGCCTCTTTACCTTGTATTATAATGCACCGTGAGGTGACTGTTGATGTGAATTGGCGCTATATAAAAAAAGCTGAATTGAACTGAACTGAACAGATTACTCAAGTTCATATCCCTGCAAATTCAAGTTAATTATATATTTGTACTTTGTTACTCCCCACCTCTGATCTACAGATATGTTTTTTATACCTCTTGTTGACCTTTTCTTGTATGCTCTGCTAAAATTGCTAAAATCAAGAGAGAGCACCAATCAGTCTGTTTCCCTCTGCACAGCTCTTTATACTGACGAGAAGCAACAGCCTATTCAAACCTCCATGTGATGACTCAGGGATCATCACAGGAACACATCAGCCCAGCATCCAGCTCGTCTCATGGTGACACATCTTCATCTAACACATAACACTAAATATGGTAAAGGAACAAACACAGAACAACTCATGATGACACAACATGAAGGACTTGGTAGCTGAAGTGCACCAGCTTTCACGTCCCTGATAAGCCCTTTAAGGACAATGTAATACCAAGAAGTTTTTCATTTTGTAAAAGCGAGTTTAATGTGAAAAAATCTGTATGCTGTACCTTATACAAGAGTGTCTATTTAAAAACAACAGAACAACCCCCAAAATAAATTTATTTAACACAGAGTTTACAGCATGTCTGTCAGCAACTTGTCCAAAAACTGAGACTTTTCCACTCTGGTTTTTGTGCTATACTGAGCTATGCTAACTGGCTCTTGGCTATAATACATATTAAATGTTTCACTGACAAACAGGCAAGTAGCGTCTTCTCAGCTCCTAAAACTATTCCTGAAACAAAAAATTTTACTTAATCAGGTGCATGTGGACAAAAAAAAATCTTCCATTTGATCACATTTACTGTTGTGGAATATGTTGGCGTTACAGAGGGCGTTGGCGTCATTGGCGTTTCATCAGCAAAGAACAAAAGACAAGATACACGATACGTGTGTACCTCGGGGGGGATAGAGTAAGCCATCCAGCTGTGAGCAAAACAGAGTGAAAACACTCACCAGGAGTCTGTTCTTCCAAGATTGCTGCAGAAGGCAAAACAAGATGGTTGTGCCAGTTATCCTTGTTTCACAAAGACGATGGTGTGTTGCTTTTACAGACAAAAGATGTGTCATCTTGTCTCTCCTCTCCTTTCTCTTTCACTCAGCTGCAGGAAACTGACCTTCAGTAAATATTATGTGAACCTGACAAAGCTGGGACTCCTTTATTTCTACAAAACAGATTTCTTTTCATTTATCTCTTTTTAATTTTATTTTAATTTTTTATACAAAAGATCTACCCAAGGCAAAAACAAGCTTATGTTCCTTCATATAGTGTATAATCATCTATGCCTGAGATTATAACACTTGCTATATGTTGATGTTGCTTTTGGTTTAAACCTTAAAAGCCCAGATGATTGTCCCAATGTGTGACAGCAACCTGAGAGTATTTGGGTCAAAGAGATTTCGAGCCTGACCTGTGAAGTGTCGTTCCAACCCGCAGCCAGAGCACAAGAGTTTAAGATGTAGCAACCATGAGAAATTCATGCTGAGAGGAATATTCTGGATCACAGATGCTTCAAAGCAAATGCTCAACAGTGTGTGTCAAATTGTGTGGATGTTTGTGGGGTGTGAGTGAGTGTGGTTTTCCATCCATAATATGGTCAATATCATTGAATTCTGTCATGCTATGAGTCTAAATTTTTCTTCTGAGTTTAAAGAAAGAAATTGTGCGTCTGTTTTAGCAAATTCACTTTCAATGTCTTTTTAATTTTTAAAGAATAAATAGCCTGTGTACTTATTTAAAGAATAGTAACTTTAAAGTGAAATAGCTTTGGTGGGAAAATAAATAAATAAATAAATAAAAATTTATTATTAAATAAAACCTTAAAATATACATAAACCCATAGACCCTTTGAACATACACACACACAATAAGTTGTATCCACACAATTGTGAAATATAAAGCATTTGACATACTTGAAAGATGTATGCCAAATTCCCATTAAACCCTGGTAGTCCACTTTACTTTGGTTTAAATCTTAAGCAGCGTCTTTGCTGTGGGGATATTTCTCCCAAAAAAAACATTGACAGTCCTCCAGGGACGAGAAACAGTTCTAAGCTCTTTGTCATACTCTAACATGAATTTAGTCACACGAAATGAGAGCAACTTTGTGAATTTACAAGCCGTGTGACATCTATTATTCTAGCTCTACCAACAAACAAGCTCTGAGCTGTTGACTGTGGCTCTCTCAACAAGCAGTGCATCAAATGCAGCACTGCATACATTGCAAATAGTCTGTTTGTCATCTTTGGTGAATGTCTTTATGTAATATTTGCAGATTTTATCTGCTGTGATCCTTGTCTAAACAGTAAAAAAAAAAAAAAAAGCTGTCAAGTTACATACAAATAGAGTGGATATTTGAAAACTTTGCTTTGAAACAGCAGCGCTCATACTGAAGCTTTTCATTTTAAACTTTTGATGAACAGACTGCAGATGCTCTTCGTGTCCTGAATCCAAAGTGTGCCTCACAGACTCAGGCAGTGCAACGGTTTGGCACTGCTGTGCTCAGGGTGTAATAAATGTACAGGGAAGATAATTGCAGTTAGCTTATTCACCTGCAGTGTCTCTCTCTTATTCTTATTCTCTTCATTGCCATTCATGAACTGCAAGTTTGATTGGACATAATGATACCTTCCCTGCTCTTTGGAAGAGAGGGTGCCGAGGCCTCGCTGAGGCGCTGTCAGCACAAACCTCCGCCATGCTGACTCAAGCACCGGTGAAACTCCCTCTCTGCCCGGGTCTCCCTCGCAGCCTCCAAGGCTAAGAAGCTTTGTAGCAAGTCAGCTAAAAATCGACACCCGCAAAACATGAAGAAATGCCAACTGAATAACAATAATGTAGTTCACTGGTTTTTGATCACTGAACACCCCAGGGTGCCTCCAGCTCCTTTACCCCCAACTCCCACAGTTTGTTTATCTGTGCATCTGTCAACTTCCATCCCTCATTTTTTTTCTTTCGCTCCCCCTGTCAGCTTTTCTCTAAATCTCCATCTGTCCATGTGTGTTTGTCTGTCTCCAATTCTCCATCTCTAGTTTCCACTCCCTGTGCTTACTGTATCTTCGTGCAAATATCCAGCAAAAACCACAGCTGTCCCTTATTCCCTCTGAGTCTCCTCCTCCCTCCCTCCTCCTCCCGCTCCCATCCTTTTTCCTGTTGGTGTGAGTCGACGGTGACAAACAGCCGGCGTCCCCAGGTTTACCAGCGGGTTTGATCTCTGCTGGCGGAGCCTCTGAGCTGCAGCAGATCGATGACAAAGCCTGTCAGGGCAGCTCACTGTTATTTAAGGATAGATTGCATCTGAAAGCTTATGCACCATGTGGTTAATGAATTAAAGAAGTGGCCAGCCAACATTGATCAGATCAGCTGACAACCATCAATATCTCCCTTTTTATGGGGTTTAAGGAAGTTGTTGAGGGACGTAACGGATGTCTGTTTTATGGCAATGCTGAGCAGACTCCGTTTTTATTTTGTATCAAGGCAGTCGCTTTCAGATTGAAGAAAGAGAGAAGATTAAGTTACTATTTGAGCTTGCAGATTCATATGTGGCCTTAGAAAAACAAGCAGGGTAAAAAAATGACAACACAAGGTTCAGTATACTGACTCTTCAGTCACATCAAGTGGATTGTCCTCTTCTGCTGAAATAAACTGATTTCAGTGCCTCCGTACCAAGCTTCTGCAGTTAAATCCATGAAAACACAGGCTGCTGACCTGCAAACTTCCTGCCGACAGTTTGAAGGAACAGAGAGCTCGAAAATCAAAAGTGGAAGATATTATCATACAATGCGGACTCTTCTATAAATAAGCATAGTCTGAAGCAATGACGGATTATTTAAAAACTTCCCTGACAAACCAGTCCAGTCATACCAGTCTTCTTGATAATGAAGAAAAAACAACTTTCTTTAGCAGTATTTATTACGGAGTTATTAACAAGGTAGAGAGGCGTTTTGTGAATGCAAGATGAAGTACTTGAGCACTTTTCCCACCCATTAACAGGGCATCATAGAAAAACATTTATAGGTTGTGGCCAGAGGTGGGAAATAACAAAGTACAAATAGTTACTGTACTTAAGTAGAATTTTCAGGTATCTGTACTTTACGTGAGTATTTAGTTTTCTGACAACTTATTACTTTACTCCCTAAATTTAAAGAAAAATATCTGTACTTTCTACTTCTTACATTTTCATAAGAGGCTCGTTTCCTTAGGTTTAACAGTAATCAATTATAGCGTTTATACTGTGGATGGAGTGCAGGTGTGTGTAGGTGCTGTGGTTGCGGTGGTTGCATTTAGCTAGCGCTACAGAAGAGGAGGAAGCATGAAGGGAATCATGGTTTTTTAAGTGTCAGGTAATTTTAAATGCTACATTTCTATCAGCTCAACAAACATCAGCAAACACACAAACTTTTGGGTGCAGTTTATTGCACAGTGTGTTGGTGCCATATTTGACAGGGAGAGAAAAAAGTGTGAGCTAACTTCACTCTGAGGTGAAGAAAAATGTAGGAAGACAAACAGTACAGGAGAGGAAGAAGAGAGGTTAGATTTACTGCTCAGTGACGTTCGATAAGCTGCAAATTTAAAGCTTGCATTTAATGTCATCATTTCACTCACATGTTGGATATGATGTGCTTTGATAAATTATTGTGAAACATCCTGCAGTATTACTAATTATTAAACCGTAGCCGTCCTTCATTGTGTGGGTCTTTAACCTTTACTATGATGTGTCTTGGGGGCACTATAATTGTTATTAGTACCGTATAAATGTATTAAATTGAATTTGGTGTCCATTATTTATAGTATTTGTGTTTTTATGTTGGTATGCAAATTAAGGAACAGGGTCAAAGTTCATTTCACTCTGGTGAACCTGTAGGTCACAATTTTGACAGCGTTTCATGTGCATTCACTTTCATTTCATTTTTTTTTAAAAATGCTCTGAGCCATGTGATATTTTGTTTGCTTGTTTTAGTAGAATGCCCGTCTATTCATGCTGTCAGCAAAGAAATCATTTTAATGTAATTATTACTGAACAAGATCAGATTAGCATCACAAAGGTAACTTTTTTACCTCCAAATGAATGTAAAGTCAGAGATGTTATGAATCATGTTTAAAATAGACTGCAATATTTACATTTCCACTTAATCTGCGACCTAACTACAGCAACAGTTGGCCAGCTGGCTGGCAATTTCTGTCACCTTTTTGGATGTGGGCTTTACGGTCTGTAAACTACAGTTAACTGTCGGGAATCTGAAGTCTGCAGGTGGTCACCTGCTAAAAAATTTAGTTTTTCATGTCGTGTTACTGATCAGAGCTTGTTCCAGATAGCCAGCTAGTTTTGGAAGTAGCCAAAAGACATAACTAAAGCCCAAATCTGTGTTTACGCAATAAAAATTCACCAGAATCAAGAAATTGCTAAGACAGACTCTAGTAGGAAAAGTTCAAGTATATATATATACATGTATATGAAATTAACAGGTTAGCATTCATTTCTTAAGGTAGAAAAACTTGTGTATTCTCACTTTATGAGTAATTGGCAGGTTTTAGCTTCACATGCAGACAGAAATTATGAAAAAGTCTTTAAACGTGTCGTACAGCAGCTGCCGGCAGCTTACCGTTTCCTCCCTCTGGTCCCTCAGCAAACATGGTAGACCAAAGGCGCAACTGCATAAAGAGTAATAAAACTTTAATTCATCAGAGAAAACAACAAAAAAATTACCTCTGTATTATAATTCAGAAATGAAACAGGCTCAAACATCCTTGGCAGGGAAGAAATGGCACTGAAATATCTTGGTGCAATTACTCCCCTGCAGCTGCGGGCTCTTTTCAGTGTGACAATAAAAGAGGCTAGATATATTAGGATGAATGTTTACGTAAGAAAATACATTTTAAGAAAAGAAGCAGTACAGCTGAGAATCTCAGCGGGGTTTCTCTTGTTTGTGCTTTTTTCTGTGATCTACCGCTGCCTTGAAATACAAAAATGTTTAAGGGAAGATAAGGTGATACGTGTTCATTTAACAGGAGAAAAACGCTGCCATTACTGACACAGAGAATTAGAAATTAAAAACACAATCAGACTATTTTTTTCCCATTTCCCTACCAAAATAAAATGGGAAATAAAATTGCAGAAATTATAATAAAACAAAAACGAAAAGCTGAATTTCCTCACTCGTGCTAAAACCAGTCCTATAGCATCTGCTTTAATTCAGTCACAGCAGCAAAGTGAAAAAAAAAACATAAATATGCAGAAAGTTCATCAGATTACTTAATTCAAAAGCACACCGAGAGCTAATACAGTGCTGACCTTTCAAATGACTCACCCACTCTGCCTGTCACACTTGCTTTCTTGCACAACTTTTAGTCTCCCACACTGCTAACCATTAGCATTTCCCATCACCTCTAAAACAGCAACATAATGCAGAGAGCAGAGAGCGGTCCACAAAACATAATTATCATCTGTAGCACAAGCGCAGGGCTCCCTACGGACCGCTACAGTCGAGGCCCTGTCAATTTATGGCTACAGTGTACCTTTTCACTTTATTGCCTCACTCATATAAAAAACCAATCCAGTGGACAAAGCAAAGAAAATGAAATCCCGTCTTCATATCGCTGCTTTAGACTCAGTTAGTTTGTTTGTGGGGAGGTTTTAGTCAACTCAAAATCCCACTAACTTCACCCAGGATGGGCTAATCGCAGGGCTGCTAAAGCGTGGATATTCATCTTTCTTTAGTCCTGACTAACTGCAGCATGTTTTTGCCTCTGAGTTATTAATAAACAGTGGTGTCCATTACTTTTGTCATCCCGCCTCTAAATAAAGTATGGACTCTGGATAAAAATGGCTGAGGAAAAAAAAAGGTGAGACTAAGGACAACCTGCAAGTTAAAGCTCTTTTTTTTAAAAAGGAAGAAAAAAAAACAATGTCCCCAACACTGAAGCTGTGGACCCTGTATGGATAATACATGTAGGTGTGTTGCACATGGGTATAAATTTTTACATGTGAATAATTCAGAGACAAATCTCAAGGGAATTTTGGAGAATTTAGCACTCTATCTATCTATCTATCTATCTATCTATCTATCTATCTATCTATCTATCTATCTATCTATCTATCTATCTATCTATCTATCTCTAAATCACAGACAGGAGTAGGAGGGGAAAAAAGGTTTTTCACGGCAGATAAACTCATCAGTAATTTAGTAATTAACACAAAACAGGCAGGCGTGATAAACCAGTAGACTAAATGCGTTCCACTGTGACAGGCTGAAAGGCGCTTATCTTAATATCATAATGTTTAAAATCCACAGTAATTATTCTTCACGGAGGCGTGAAATTGATTCCAAACATTTTCTTTTTCTCCTCCTCACACGGTTTGATCTTTGCTCCCCCGAGACGACCTTTAATGAAATTCAATTTTGAGCTACGACACTTTATGCCGCTCTCTCACGTCTCACACCGAAAGATATCAAAGTTTCATCGCTGATGAATTGTTGTGTACAGCTCAGATTTTAAAATGTTTTTACTTGTATCAGTGAGGAGTTGGATTGCTGACATAACTGATGCTGGATAAATTGATTAATTAAGAGAAAAGACCTTTATTAACTGTGACGCTTCATTAAAGCGGGCCTGACACACACACTGAGATGGAGACTGATGCTGTCAGACAGCTGGATAACCTGAAGCAGCTGAGGCAAGGAGCTCTGAGAGGTCAGCCCCCCCTGCTGGAGGTTACATGCAAACATGAAGCCTAACACCCCAAAATGAGGTGAAAGCGCCTCTGAAATGTTGTACTTTGTCTTCTTTATCTCAGTTAAACACATTTACACGGGAAATGATTTATTGGATTGAGGCTTGAATGAAGCAAATTAAACTTTGAGAATTTAATTAGTAGGTCATCTTTTAAAAAATTGAATTTGTGCTAAAATGATCTGAATAAAACGGCTTCACGATCAGGACTGAAGGGCAGAGATTTGATAAAAGCAAGAGAGGCATTTCACCCAGTAGATTTTAGCAAGATGGTTCTGTGTTGATCAAAAACAAGTTACAACTACAGTCCAGGACCTTTGTTACCCATGTCATGTAAAAGAATAACACTCTCTCTATGACAGAACTTATTTTAACATATTTTTTTACCAATTAATGAAGAGAAATATCAAGATTCCCATTTTAAGATTAATTTATTTTGCATTATGTGTGAGAAAATTAAATTATCTATAGGTTTTAATGTGTTAGCAGGGTGAACAGGCAATGATTGGAGTGGATATTCCAACTTGATAACCCGATTGTGATACTACTGCATTCATTGATCCTTGTTTTACTTTGTGGTTCCCCTGATGTGTTTCTGTGTTTTGGTCGTAGCGGTAGTTCTAGTTTCCCAGCATTTCTCTGTCTGTCTTTAGGTGCTTGTGCCTTTTATGTAGAGCCCAACCGATATATTGGCCCGGACAAACAGTCTTCAACCAGAGTACACTCTGCAGCTTCCCTGTTGGCAGCACATTTTTGGAAAGTCACAAACACCATCCAGCTGGTCTGAGTCATGCAGATCATAAATGAGTAATCTACAACTTGTTGTAACCGTAAATAAAGATTTCTCTCAACCCTTCTCTGCCGGACCTTGTCTGGCAAACTTTAGATGGAACTGTTCGCATGTTTTCTTAAGCAGGGAGACGTTGCAGGGGCTACAAGATTTTAGCCTGTAATGTTGTTTTAGTGACTTTGGTTCCAACTTCCTTTAGATCATTAACAAGCTCCTCCCTTGTAGTTTTGGGCTGATCCACCACCTTTCTCAGGATCATCCTCACACCATGAGGCAAAATCCTGCGTAAATCTCCAGACCGAAGACGATTGATGGTCATTCTATTTTTTTCCCATTTCCAAATAATTGCACACACAGTTGTCACCTCCTCATGAACAGGCTTGTCCCTTTGATATAGCCCATGACGGTGGAGAGGTCAAAGAAACTGATTATCTTGAGTGTACTTTATACATAAAACAAGTTGAGATCAGGAGTATCTGTAACTGATTGACTGATTGCTTGATTATAATCGCCTGTAATCTGTGAGTGGATGGTTGGGGATCCAATACATATTTCACTCAATAATGCGCAAATCAATTTATGACTTTAATGTAATGTTTTTATTCTGGATTTTTGTTGCATCCATATAAAAAATTAGAGACTGTTCATTTCTTTGTAAGTGAGCATTAATTATTCCCCAACTGTAGATTTGACCCCCCCACCAAAAAAAAAACAAAAAAAACCTGAAGTACATGAATGCCTCCCCAAGCCCCGTGAAGCATTATTGTAACAGCATGTGATAGGCATGTATCTATGGTAACTGAAAGAGTCTGTGGATCAGTGGGATCTTGCACACATTGTATATTTGTGTGAAAGAGAAAAAAAAAAGTAAGAAAAAAAAATAAAGAGGAATTCAGTCGAAGGAGTTGCACTACAATGTAAAACCTTCGGTCCTCTGCTACACTTAAGAAAGTAAGACGCAGCAGGGTAAAACACACTGGCCTGATGCAGACCGTTTTTATTCCAGTACAAGCACAAGAGCTCAGCACTAGTCCAAACTTTATGGGACAACAGCTACAATTAGCAACACGTGGTGCTTTCTTGTATGCATGTTGCATGCAGGTAGTCATTACCGCACCCAGCCGTGTCTGCCTTTAAAACTCTCATCGTCAACAGTGTCTGCCTGCTCCAGGTGACTGTTGTGTGCTTCAGCAGCTGAAACGTTCGTTATTGAAAAGCAGTCCTCGTATCTGACAGCTGCAAATCATTTCTGTGGAGTTTAAGGTTTAGAGGAAAAAATAGCACCACCATCTTAAATATAGATTGAGAAAAATGCCTTCATTCATCAGCCGAAGTGAGTGTTGGGTCTCGTTTTAGTTGTAATCAGCTGGTAGACTTTCTGATTCAGCTCCAACAGAGACGTGAACTTCTTCACTTGGATCTGCTGTAATAACAAATTGTGGATATTCAGATTATTTATTCATTAAGCTCTCTACTCAGATTGCTTTGAATCAGTGTGTTATGTGTGGAGACAAATGTATGCACATATAATGAAATTTATAAAAATTCCCCACCCGTATGCTGAAGTACACATATTATTGTTCATGGTCTACAGGAAGCTGAATATATTAACATTTACAGCTGTTATTTACTAAAAATGCAGGGGAATAATGGCAGATTTTAAAACTCGACAGCCCTGTTACAACCAGAGAGGCACAGGCACACGAACTCTAAAATAGAACGAGATAAGCAACTGCTAACATTTGTCTTCTTATGGGGGATTAAATTGTGCTCAAAAAATGGAAAACTTTATAAAACCCGAAAACAGAAACTCAAGAAGTTACAGAAGTCTCCCAGACCTTCTGAGTTACGATATGCTTGATTTCCAATAATGGTTGCTATGTTGTGGGGGCTTTTTACAGTTACAGCAAAAATGTGGATTTTCAGCCTTATTCATTTCTGCCAGTCAACAGCTGCGCACAGGCTAGAAAGCCTGCATTGATGAATATTGTCAGAAAAACCAATCCTGCAATAAATAAACTAGCATTTTCATTTCCTGTTTTATATTGCTTGATCACACTTACTTTTTTGTTGCTGAACTGAACAAATGATGACATTCAATTTAGAAATCTTTAGAATATCTTGAATAATCAAGATTTCTAGTAGGCGTCCAGAATCAGCTCGACAAAGACTCCAATTTTGTATTTTCATAGATTTTAAAGTTTTTCCTCCTGATAAAGACCTCCCTCGTTGTCATTCGAACTACACGAAAGTAATGAAGTAATAGATAAACAATTAAATGACAGAACAGTTGGTTTTTTTCAGTACTTTATATAGTAATGTGTTTATATTCTTTATACAGTTTGTCCCCAGTAAAATAAAGGATTACAGGACATAATATTTTACACATTTATTTCTTATAATTTAAACCCAAAAAGTTGCACTAACAGATATTTTTGTTTACTTTTTAGTTTAGTTTTTTTCCTTTTTTTTACTACACCACCTTTTTTTCATATATTTAGATATTTAGGGATTTAACGCAGAGTTTTCACTAATAAAGAACACAAAAGTGGGCTGTATGTGACCCACAATGTAAATCAGTTTGACATCCACACTCTAATGCATTAAGTAGCATTATTTTCATTATACACACACACACACACAAACACAAAAACAGGGTTGTCTACGTGTTTATAAAATAGTTGGGATGTGTGGCAACTGGCCCTTTAAACCTTTAGGTCCATAATACTCCGGACTTCCAGCTCTACAGGGGTTGCCCTTCAAGAAGTCCAGAAGGAATTGGCCACCATGGAACTGTATCCTAAAAAATATATTTTGTGGGGTAAGCCTAGTCTTAAAGCAGTTGCTATAATAAGATATACATTTTTTAAAGGTTTATAGTTAATAATATTTCTGTAAGTATATGGGATATCTTCGTAGCACGAGCTTGTGAGATTTGGACACTTTCACCCACCAGAACCTTTAAGTGTAATTTCTGATCTAACAATACTTAACGATGTCTGTTTTAATTGTTGTTTGGACTCGGGTGAAATCAAGTAAGCGTTTCCTGTACCTTTCCTGTAAGAAAACCAGGATATCTGAGATTAACTCAGGCATATTATGAATACTCTACTTGCCCAAACTATGATACCATGTTCACAGTTAGCTTAATTAACTCTATCCATGATGACTAGCTCAGGTGCAGCTAGTTTCTGTATTAAGGGTGTCACAGGAAGTGGAAGGGTTTGCCGTGATTAGCCTCATTATTTCCTGTCTGCATTTGTTTCTTTGACAATAGAAGCAAAATAAAAAGGAAAACATTGCCTTTAACCTCAAAAACATTCATTAGTGGTCTCACAGCATTGCTTACTACAATTCAAAACATATATTTATGGTAATTATATTTGAAAACAAAGAGCTTATTGTTGCACATGTTGCAGCAATAAGGTGTTTCTATAATGGAGCATAAACCAGTGAAAGTCTAACACTGTTTGCCAGCTGGCACAATACACCCCTGCATGTTCACTGCAACAGCTGGGGACTGATGCATGGAAATTATGTGAACAATCACAGAGTAAGCATCATGGTATTTGGAATAGATTGACTCTGTGTTTTGCTGCTTCTCTTTTTCTATGTTTAGTTGCCAAGCAGATGTGTCTGTGACCGCAGTGTAAACAACAATTATCTAGAAATTAAATTCAAGTGATTTTTTTTCTTTATTTAGAACTTTACAAAATCTAAACAAATGAAGCTCTGTAAGAATAAAAGTTACAGAAAACCACTGAAACTAACTTTTAAATACACTCAGGTTAAGGGGAATGTACAACAGAGAGAAAATCCTGCCCACTAATTTAAATTCAAAGTAGCCTAACTCTACCACACATCTATACAAAGGACTCTTTTTGCATACATACAAACATAACACACGATGCTATATGTGGCATGGCACTCTTTTATTGATCCTACTGTATAAGACCAGACTGAAACTAGGGCAGCTTCACCTTGTTTGAGAGAATGAGATGGATTATTTAAAAGCTGCATTGTTTTATGATTGATCTGAAGCTTTGTGAGGCCTTGAGGCTTCTATCGAAGGTTGTGGTCAGGGAAAATTAGAGACTGCAGAGTGAGCTGCATTGCCTGGCAGGTGTTGGTTCTGAGACTGATTTATTTTGAAATCTATTTGTTCTGGCTCATGACGCCCCTGAGGAAATCTTCAAAGCGTGGGACAGCAAGCTGTGGACCAGCAGCCTCTGTGGCTGGCTCATCTGCAGAAGCGGTTGCGGCATCGGGCTTAGCATGGCGCAGGCGGCAGTTATAGTCGTACTCAGGATCGCAGTCTGGATCTGGCAGGATTATGCCGTCCTCACTGGACTTCAGGGCCTTGGCACCAGAGGGTGGAGCAAACTTGTGACAGTTGGGGTCAAATGGATGGCAGAAGTGCTTGGCTGGAGCCATGATGTCAGCCTTGGCCTCAGGACTACTCTTGACTGGGATGCAGTCTTTGTCATAATGCACATAGCAGTCGTAGCCCTCCTTGGTCTTGCCATGGACACCAAGCTTGTAGCGTACCTGGTTGATTGATTGATTGATTCATGTTTTTTTGGTTCAAAACAGATGCAAAGCAGACCTTGAAAGCATTATTTAACATCAGTTTCATTTTACTACATTGTTAAACAGACTAAATGTTAAAGACAAGATGAATTTAAAAAAAAACTATTCAGTTAGAAAGATTACACTAGATTAGATGAAATCACAGAAAAATTCAAGCCTGTTTACAGGACTTCAGATTCAGACCTGGTGCTCTGGGAGCTGTGGAGAGGGCTTGCGCAGAGCAGCAGCAGCTGCCAGTATGCAGTATGGGTCGTAGCGAGGGTCGCAGGACAGAGGTGCAGGCTGACTCATGGGGGCATACTCCACAACAGGCTTGGTCAGGCTGGCCAGCCTGGTAGCAGTCAGGGGGTTGCAGCCTGCATCAAACAGGGGGTTGCAATGTTGCTCTTTAGCAGCCAGAGGAGCAGGGGCGTTGGTTGCACACAGAGGATCCACAGCTGGGTCACAGCCGGGTGCCATCAAGTGGTAGAAGCCGGTGGGAGCCTTCTGGACCAGGGAAGCCATGCAGTAGGGATCCTTTGGGTTGCATTTGAGGGCAGCATAGGATGGAGCTGGACCATGGGCAGGACGGTACCCATACGCTGCTCTCAGGTGGTACTGCAGACACTCTACATCTTCAGGCTGGCAGATTCTGAGCAGCTCAGCCCTCTGCTCAGCACCCAGGAAGGGCTCCAGGACAGGAGCGTAGTAGTAGAAACCAGTTTGGCTCTTCATTGGCACCGGGGTGAAGATAGGCGCTGGCACTTTGGCCGGAGCTGCCGGTGGCTCAGGAGCAGCAGACTTGCTTGTAAGAGGGAACATGCAGTATGGGTCAGTATAGGGGTTGCATAGCCTGACATCAGCAGACTTGATGGGGGCAGGCATCACCACAGCCGCCTTTGGTTTGCTAGTTAACTCGGCGATGCACTCCGGATCATCAGATTCGGCACAGGTCTTGTAGATTTCGCTGAGGTGGTTGAGGTAGTGGTTAAAAGTCGGTCCCTCTTCTGACCTGTGCTTGTTCTGCAGGTAGGCCACATACAGACGATCCAGGTCCTCAACCTGAAGATGTTTGGAAAGGGGAAAAAAACAAGTAAACCTCCTTAAATCCAAAAATAAAATAAAATCAAGAGGCTATAGAGGCCATAGAGAGTAAAAGTAAAACAAAGAGGAATTCCAAAGATAAATTTGCACAAATCTTCTGTAGAGGAAAACAGTTACTTTTTCATTTTGTGTAAACCACAGAGCTTTCATGGGTATTACACACATTAAGAGGTTAATAGCTTATTAAAAACTGTTCTATAAAAATATCTGGGCAAATAGTTCTCTGAACTGCATAAATAAGGAACCTGTAAAAACTAAAAATGTGACTGAACCTTTCTGTTTCTGCATCAAACGTGGCATATTTAATTTTAAAAAGGAAAGAAAAAATCCCCTCAAAGTGCAGAGCAGTGACGTAAATTGTTGCCTCAATTTTTAAAGGAAAAACAAGCACAGTTTTCTAATCGTGGCTGGGAGAATCTGAATAATTAATATGAAACAAGCTCCACTCACTCCCTCCTGGTTGTGGCTGTCCATGAAGTATTTGTACCATCCCCAGAAGTCAGGCACACGTTTGAACTGGGGCACAGCCACAACGGGGACGTTCCTTCTGTCACGAACCAGCTTTTTTAGGTTGGCCATTGCCTCGGCTTTGACACCATCAGACACGGGGGCCACTGAAGGGAAGGAAGAAGAGAAAACATACAGATTGCAGTTAAACTGTGTATATCATTTACTGCTTGTTAGAAAGAGAAGGTTCCATGATCTTTATTTATTTAAGAAATTAATAAGAAATTAATCTCTCTCTCTCTCTCTCTCTCTCTCTCTCTCTCTCTCTCTCTCTCTCTTTCTTTCACTCTCTTTTTTTCTTTTTTTTTTTTTATTTATTTTTTTTTTTTTTTCTTTTTTTGTTTTTGTTTTCTTATCTT
>VUQR01018494.1:0-41703 GCA_015108515.1 Hemichromis elongatus | reverse complement strand
GCTTTTTTTTATAAAAAAAAAAAAAAAAAAAAAATCACAAACTGCTCTGAAATATTTACAAAACCAAGATAGGGGGGGAAAAAAAACATTTTCCTAACTCTTCGTCCTCAAAAATGTTTTCATATATTTAACAAAAGTTCTCTCCAAAATTTTTTGAGGTACAGACAGTTTCTGTTTTGTTTTTTTGCTTAAGCAATAATAAAATAAATAAAAGTTAAAAGAAAATTCTAATTTGATCAGATTTTGTGAGTTCACTCTTGATTTTTTTCCTAATTAAAATAAATAAAAATACATTTATACAAACAAAAAAAAAGAAAAAGCAATTAAAAATTAGAAAACTGCCTTTCAAAAATATATATTATGTATGTAAATATATATATATATTTTATTTTATTTTTTTTAAAAAGCAGATGTATGCACAAAAATCACAGAAAACTTACTTTAAATATATTTGCACATTTAACTTACATTATTTAGAACATTTAACAAAGATAATAAATCTATGGAAAGCATTCACTGCAGGCAGCAGGAATAATCTTATTAACATTGTGAAATGATGTATCTAGATTTAGTTTTAGCAGACACACTGTCAGTGCTGCAGGCATCTGGTTGAGTAAAATTCCGACTTCAACAGGCAGTCACTCCAGGATGGATAGATTGAGCAGTGTAAGGGAAGTGATACATTTCACATGTTCCTGTGACAGACTCTCACACGGCTGGACAGACGGCGCTCAGACCTGGTCTGCTCGCATCTGAGAAGCCTCAATGACCCATCCAGGAAGGCCCATTTCCAGGTGACAACAGCGAAGCTGCAGAAGTGCTAAGAGTGAATGCGCCCAGCATAGTAGTGCGTCGGTAGTGTCGGTGCAGCACAGCTTAGCAGACCCACGTTTACATGTTGCAGCTGTGCACCATCAGCAGGGGGCGGTGTCAAAAATATGTGGCAGAACAGTGATGTGGGCTGTTCTTGTTGAAGCTTGTGGTGTTACATCTTAACTCCTACCACAGAAAGACAAGCGTTACAATATACTACAAGAGTCTTTCCAGTGAAGTAAAACAGAGCATTAAATACAATTAAAGCTACTGACTTGATGCTTTCAACAAAGCCTTCAGATTCTTCCTGTTTTGTCACTACTGGGCAACGTGTTTTTGAAGGACCACACACACACACACAAGGACATCTGCATAACTGCTTTGGTAAAGTTTCCACAATCCTCCTCTCAGCCAAAGAGCATCAAAACAGCGCTACATGTGTCACACAGCAGCACACGCAAAGCGCCCAAGACCTCATAACTGAGAGGAACCAAATCCCAGCAAGAACTCGCTTTTGAACAGAAAGCACAACAGAGAGGAGCAGCAATGATGCCTTCTAGGTGTAGTATATACTATGAAAGTACATCAAAGTCAGGCACAGAGTAGTGAAAAGTGGTTGAGAACAGCAGAGCTGAGATCCCGTGGAACTTCAAGTTCCAGACGTACGAGCAGCTGCTGACTAACCGGCCAGACACAGTGGTGGCTGACGAGAAGCAGAGGAGGCCAGCTGTGACAGATGTGGTAATCCCAGCTGACAATAACATCAGAAAGAAGGAGCACGAGAAGACAGAGAAGTAGCAGGGCCTGAAGGAAGCACTGGAACAGATGTGGGTGGAGGAGTGGAATTTGGTATATTAGGCTAGGAGAACAGACAGCGGGCACAACATCTGAGATGATGAGCAGTGCAGTCCTGGGAACAGCTAAGATACTGCGCTGCATCCCCAAACCCCCAGGCTTCCAGCAAGCAATCAGCAAGTAGACGGAAGCACGCTACTGCTCAGTTTCCAATAACTATAGATCTTTTGCAACTAGGTCAGCCGAGTTTTTCCTTGCGAATAATTTTTTCTAAGAGTCTTTTCTATCAGTAAATAGAGAAAGTAAGCCCCAATATTGCCAGCAATGAGCGGAGGGTAATTTTTCATGCAAACCACCCCACATTTACTGTTCGGTCATAGCGAGGTTTGTTGAATGAAGCGCATTAAAATGGCACATTAACATTTATCATTTACCTCCAGAGAAAAATATTCCAAGCATTAAACATCGACGATTATTTGTCCTTCATAAATTGGTTTTAATATTCACCTTTAGCCTGCACTGACAGGCATCAAACAAATTTAATCTAAAATAATAATAAAGTAAGAGAGGACCTCCTGATCAAAAATGTGGTTTGAATCTTTTAAAAGTGATTCAGTCTTGTTTTATTTCTCCCCATCATGCAGTATATGGGGTTGGTGTGTGATCAAGCTATACTGCAGCTATCATCATCAGTGTGTGTGTGTGTGTGTGTGTGTGTCTTTGTTGTGCCCTGCAGTGCTTACACTAAGTTCTTGGCCAGCCAAAAGAGAAAGATGTAAGGTAGGCCTTTGAAGGCTGGGGCATGGCTTTGATGTGCAAGGAGGTCTATAGAGAAGAAGGTATTCATGTTAAAATGAGAGAGGTCGAAACATACAGAAAACCTTCAAAGACACACACACACACCCACACACACACAAGAGCACAGACACATACCCACACACGCAATCACAATCAGGCACGCACTTCAAAGACAAGTTGAACGAGGCCTTCCTGCATGGTCTTTATGGCTGCAGGCATTACATCTCTCCCTGAGAAAAAGAAGAAAAAGTTTTCTTTTCTCATTTTCTTTTTCACGACCTCACCGGTGCCACCTTGACTCTCTCCGATCTGTCGGGGTGCGTGTTTGCGCTCGGCTCGCGCTGTGAGGCGTCGTTCTGATTGTGCTATGCCTGACTGCACTGATCCGAGCAGGAATGCAACCGGTGAACAGGGACACCCCCCCCCACCACCACACACAAACACACAGAAAAACCAGCACTGTAAACACAGGGACAATGTGCGTCGGTCTCCCATGGGTGAGGAGGGTGAAGGGGGTGAGGGCTACCCTTTGGCTAGGTTAAATCCTAATGCCTCTAATCTTTTCTCTCCGGTATCTTGATCTCACATCTGTGCCCCTCAGCTGCCAAACACAACTTTAATATGGATTTCCTTTCATCACATGATTCTTCAATATCAGCATCCTCTGTTTTAGCATCTTTAACAGGAGTTTTCCTTTACGCACTAAGAGGGAGGCAAACCTTCGCGCGCACACACACACAAAGTGGGCAGCATACCCTACTGCAGAATACTACAATATCACATCGTGGTATTGTAGTATTTATATTATATTTATATTATCATTGCTATTTACACAACTGATTAAAAAACAAATCTTGGTCATATGTTGTTGCAGTCTTCACCCTCTGACAGGTGGGGTAAGCCTCAGTTCCTCTAAGCTGGATAAGCGGTTAAAAGAAACGGGTGGATGGATGTAGGGGTTGCGTGTCTTAGGGGTTAAGATGCCAACCATGAGCCACAACATCTCCAGATCACTAGCACCTGGGGGGGCTTTATTCGCATCTCTCTCACTCATTTCCTGTGGTTCCTCCCCATTCTTCAACAAAAGCAGAAAAACATTGCGAAAAAAAGTAACACAAACCAGTATAACCCTGATAACTTGCTAAAGTTAGTTAGTTATTGCCTTATTTATTTTTAAAAAATTGCTTCGTTAAAACTTCTATTCTTCTCAGACAAGTCATGAATGACCTCTGTAAACCAGCGACATGAGAAGATTTTAAATTAGTGAACTACTTTATAAAATCACAAAAATTAAGAATCGCTTTTGGTGCGTCTGCTTTTCATTCCTTTCCCGAAACTGAAGTTCGACTTCTTGCTACCACGCACTTTAGCCTGATGTGCCTCAAATGGAAAACTGGGATTTTCAAGAATTTCTAAAAAATTCTATTAAAACAAGGTGTTAACTTTATTTTACAGCTGGGCATGTTTGCATTGTATAGCCTCAGGCTATAAATACTTACGTAAAAGTAAATGATGTAAATCTGAATCTCTGCTCTGTAAAATCATGTGAACACAGCAGTGTCTTCTACTAAAGCCATTCATCCTGTATGAAAACTGATGGGTTTCCAGGCATGCTGGGCATCACCTGCTTATTTCATTGGATGTGTGGAAAGCATGCATTTAATGTATTTCACGTCTAGTTTATGGTTCTGTGCTTTTTATTTTTTAATGCATCATACTGTTTCCAACTCAGATCCTAAAGGCTGTTTCTATTTTTTGTTTTTTTTAAAACACACTTTCATTTTACAAGCACATGTTTGGTAGATTAGTTTAGTTGGACCATCCTAATCAACAATGAGTTTTATACTACAAAAAGAGAAAAGCAGTGTCACAAATGAGGTCTTGTTGACCTTTCCGATAATAGCCGCTGCTTCGAGCCAACGAGTCACCAAAGCTGCTTAATCTGAAATGTGTATCACAGAGTTAAATAACAACAGTTAAATGTAACCAGTTTGTTCCTGAGGGCTAAGGCAAAGGAAACCCACACGGTGGACGCACAGATAGTGTCGTGCACCAAAGTCTGCAAACACCGTGCTGAATCTGAAGCAAAGAATCAGCAGATCAGCAGAGAGAAGGAGGGTGGACAGAGAGTTGAATGGTTGATTGTCATGCTGTCGAGTCTGAAAAGGGCAGGGCAGGTATTGTAATGCAAACACACAAAGACACAGAGTGGGGGTAGTGTGTGTAATGTAATCTACAGGGTGTGTCTCCTAACATAAAAAACAGCTGATGTTAGAGCTGCCATCTAATAAATGATGCTGCAATATTAAAAAACAAACAAAAAAACACTCAGCTTATGAACTAGTGCTGTAGAACAACAGGAACAAACGTGTTTTTATATTAAACTCTAAAAGCTGCTGGAAAGTCTGTGAATGTGATAGAGATAAAGTCCCAAATGTGTCTCTGTAGGTCTTATATCAGCTGTTTTTTCATCTGAGAAAAAGCATGAAAAAAAACCAACAACAAACAAAACAAAACAAAACTGATATTTAGCATTTAGTCAAGAGTTGTTTTCACACTGAAACTCTGGAAAATGTCTGGGAAAACAACCTGGTTTGTGAATTATCTCACATGTGGCAGACACAGGACACCCACTTGCTCGCTCGCTGTGAACTCTCTGGACAATTACTTGCTCTATTCCCACAAGGATTCAGTCAAACATTACACAGACTTTACTAGAAAGCAGGCAGGTTAAAGGCTGTTTAATGTCTGCCCCGACTGATTAGGGCAAATAATGTCTTAAAAAAAGAAAGAAAAAAAAGGATAGGTTGATGGGGTGCAGTGCATGAGTGAAAACAGCTTTTGTTCACTGCCAGGTTGTTTTTAGGAAAAAGTAAAAAAATGTCTTTAACACTTATAAAAAGCAGAATGACTACGGTGGGCTGAGCATGGACTTCCTCTTTATTTTTCATGTGCTGCCTTTTTGCAGCTAATATACAATATGTCATGTGAGATGCTGTGTAAAATGTAGATTACTAACAGAATTCAATGATATTGCATATCCGTTTTTTTAATGCAGCGCTGCCTGAGGGCCTGAAGCGCACAGGCATCCAATAGTGATTTTAAGTCTTGTTCCTTTGTACAGAGAACTTTCACCAGATTCCTAATTTACTCCAGATGAGATATAGCTATACAAGGTACATTATTTTCAAATGTTTCCACAATTTATACATGCAGTTTTTTGCAGATTGGTGAAACTCTACTTCTTGAAGATGCTCATTTTTATACTCAATCAAGTCACTGACGTGTTGCCAGTTAACCTGATTAGTTGAAAATGTTTTTGCAGCTGTTTCAACCTTTTCCAACATTTTGCTCTTCCTGTCTCAACTTTTTTATATGTTTTGCAGCCAAAGAAATTAAAAAATGAGCTGATATTTTTTTAAGAATAATAAAACATCTCATTTTAAACATTTCATAAGCTTGTAGTGAATAAAATATTGGTTTACGGAGTTGAAAATGATTGCATTCTGTCTTTATTTACACGTGTCCCAAACTTTTTGGAATTGGCTTTGCATTTATACTGTTGCTCTTTTGTGTTTTACAATGCTGCTGCATTACTGTATATGAACTCAAGCTTTTATCTCTAACTTTATTGTTCTACTTATATAATAATATATTTTTAAACTGATAAATTTCCCCTATTCACGTGGTAAAAGACACTCAGATTGAAGTTTAACCACAACGAGTTTATTTGATCTGTACGTAAAAGGAAATTATATTTTAGTTTTTTCTTCCTAAAGAACTTTAAAACAACATGTTTTTCAAACATATATTTCCTTTTTAAAACGGTTTATTACTCTACAACTTCAAGGTTAAACTATTTAGATGTGACAGGGAAGGTAGGAAAGAACACCCTGCGCCATATAAACAATTGTACGTGCAGAATGATTGGCTCATAACAAGGAGCTTGAGTTTCATCTTTCAAAAAATAATTCTCTTGGTGTTTTAGACTGTAAGACTGTATGATGTTAATACGTTTCTCTATAATATTTTAGATACCTTAAATTTGTCTGCTGTCCTACAAAAGATTCAATTTTAAGTCCTCAGTGAGATTCTTTTATTCAACAATAAAATAAAATGACTTTACCTATGTAATACAGGAGGCACGGCACTGTCAACAAGACCTCAAATCCCAGAATGCTGAGCAGCACGTAGATGTGTACAGTCTGTGGTAATCTCGCAGCCAGAAGAGTCATAAGCAAAGCGTTTCCTGTTCACAAACACAAAAATACAAACACTTAGGTTTTAGCATTACTGCCACCTTGTGGATAACACTGCCTATTACAGATTCATTCACTGTATCCTCATGAAATGTTTTACCTGTAGAGTGTATGATGAACGGGAGCTGTTTCAGCCCCTGCGTCTGTCTATAGAACCGCAGGTACCCTCTGCTCCGAGCACGACTGTGGTGGTGCTGCACGCAGAATGTGAACACCAGCACCAGCAACCATAAACACGTCTTCGCGAACACGATGACACTGTCGCCTTGGACTGTCCCTAAAATACTCTTACACACTTCCTCTTGGCCAAATTTCAATACACACAGCACTGCCACGCAGACTGACAACACAACATACACTGCCTGAAAAAAGAAAGTAGTAGAGAATTTGAGACTTACAGGTATTTAATGACTTGGTGAACACTGCATATGTGCAAATGTGTGCATATCATACATGCAGCAGAGTCAGCAGGAAGGCATGGCAGTGTGTTGGCACAGTCTGAAACTCTCTCCTGATGGCAGAGTAGAGGGCATCAGCAGAAATCAGGGGCCCATCAACCAAAGGCTCTTCCTCTATGCTTCGTGTCATATCTGCCGAGGAACCTGCCTGCTAAAACAAACCCATATAGTATGATTAAGACACTGTTATTAAATTAAAATCTTCCCTTTTTCTACCCGATTTGCAATTTTGATTTTATTGGTAAACTATTACCTCATCTTCAACAATTTCCTTAAACAGATTTTTTATAATTCTTTTAACTAAGAAAATGAATGCTCTTCAAAATAACTACAAACTGCAAAACTCACATTTAACAAGACTGTCCTGTAAGTGTAGAGAGCAGATACAGACAGTAATACACAAAAGCAAGCACCAAATTAATTGTGCACAGTTACAGAAAATCAAGATCAAAAGCTAAGGAAACGTAAAACAACATCACACAACAAACATTTGGGGATAACACTGTCAGCTTTATGCAACTGCCTCCAGGTCGCTTAAGACTACCTTAAATTCATTAAGTGTGATCAGATCCTTTAGTTGATTTCGCAGCTGTTTCCAGAAAGAAGCTGCAAATCTAAAAGGTTGTTTGTTTGTTTTTAATCTCAAATTCACTACGGGCTTTTGGGTCTGACAGAAGTAATAAATGGTCACTGAAAATAATGACTTCCTAAACCTTTCTGTCAGAAACCCTTACCCAACCAGGCCTGGGTAACAGCTTAAAGATTTGTGTACACTGCGAAAATGTATGCAAATCTCGGTTCAATATCTGCACAGAAAATAAGGGAAATTAGCGTATGTTAAGGAACTCGGTAGCGGTATTCACTAATGAATTATTTCCAAATCATATACAAGAGGAGCAGAGTCGCAGGTAATTTGCGCCTCATGTTGTTTTTAGCCGACAGCTTCAACTAGCCAGCTAGCTCACAAGATAACTTCCGCGTACAGTTAAACATCACTATACGAAAAAGGCGCGCCCCTTGACACGGCAACTAATTTAATGTGCATTGACAAGTACATACTGCATAAAGCGAGGGTTCCCTTAAGTCCATCTGTCCGGACGTTCAGCGTTTTAAAATAACAACAACAAACTACATTGGCTTACAATTTATTTGGCATACAGGTCAGGTGAATATTAGTAAACTTCCGGTCCTTCCTTTTTCTGGCGCCGTTTTCTGGCTACTTGTACAATAGTTCCGTTATTTTTTTTGTTTAAAAACCGAAACATAATATCAAAAACAACTGTCCCTCTGAAGCCGGTGTTATGCCAAAAAGTGATCGCCTGCCAGAAACTGATTTCCAATGTTTCCGTGTGTTTTTTATGTGTAATATTTTAATGTATGTTGGCAAACAGATTTCGATGAACAGGGTTTACAAAGGGGTTATATGTAAAATTTCAAAATTACATGTTTTTCAAGTATCTTTATAACACTGTGTAACTGTACTGACATTATAACCAATTCGTTCATTTTTGTCCACTTAAAAAATGTTTACAGAACTACTTTATATTTGTTGCAACATCTGCTATCCTCTTGGTCAGATTACTTTTAAAAACACATTTTTAATGTCAACCAGATTTGTTTTAACTGGATAAATAAAGGATATATAAAAGCTACTGCCAAAACTGATTGTGGCTTCTACCTTGTTACAGGAATGTTGTTTGTAGTTCAAGATGATTTGATGTCATTCACGAGGGATACATTTGACGTGTTTCACATATTAAAGACCAACGAGTTATTTATAGCAGTTTAAATATGTGCAGTCAGTTTTTGGCAAATACTGGAAATCAGTTTTTGGCAAACGATTGTTTTTTGGCACAACACCGGTATTGTGTGTGTGTGAAGGCAAAACAGGACCGGATATAAAAAAATTTACTGGTGTGAAAAATATTTAGAAGTAGTTTTTTTAAGGCCTACTGAAAACAGTTTTAAGCCAAAAACAAACATAGCTATCTATGTGATGAACTATGAACAAATTTTTTTTTAAAAGTGGGAAATGAAAAAAGTCAAAGGTTTTAAGGGTGAACAAACTACTCATCCTTCTTACACTTCAGTACACTACTCATAATGCACTGCAAACCCCGGATTCCAATACCAAGAGCTTCCGTATTGCTGTTTTGTAACATTTTATATATATATTTTATTGTTATCTTTTGTTTGCTTCTGTGTGGGTTATAAAGTACAGCCCATTATCAATACGACACAGTGCTTCCATCCTGAAACATAAATGGGTTTAAAAATTTCCATGGTAACAGCGAAATCCACCAATTAGAGAGGTCGCTGGATTTTCCGCGATATTGCCAAACAAAACTATTCTTGGCTAAAACAACGCTGAGATCACAAAGCCTTGTTTTTTGGAAGAGAGCAAATAAAGTCGTTTAACATTGTAAAAGCCTGTAGTAAGGCTACTTTGCCTTGGTATAACATTACAGATCATAATCAAAATCTCTTATGTTGATCATAGACATTATTGTGCAGTCATATTACATTTATCACTTTAATAGCATGCTTGAGTTAATTAAAGTAAACCCAAATAAGGAAAAATATATAGCATCCTATTTAAAACATTTTATTGATAAACATACAATTGCTATAAAAGACAATGAACTGTGCTCTATTTCTCTGAGAGATGAAGAAGCTGTCAGGTTTCCAGATTGAGGCGAAACAACAGAGGATAGAACAGTTCAGATTATTCTCTGGGGAGGCAACGCTTGTGATACAGAGGCAAACAAGGAGAGATTTTAGGACACTGTGGACTACCTTAAGAAGATATTAAAACAAGGAAGCAGCAAGTAACATTATGTCATTGGTTTAGTTCAGTGGAGGCGATGGAAGAGGACAGCAGGTGATTAGGAGAGGCTGATCCATTTAACATTTCTTTTATGCTGGTATGGAACTGTGCTTTTAGTCAAATCACACACTGCATTCATACACACACGCACACACACACACACACACACACTATGTGCCGAGACCCTTAGGTCCGTGTGAGTGTGAAATACTCCTGCACACTCCACTCGCCTTCGCATTCATTACATAAGGCACTGATTCAGGTGCAGTCTGTGAGAAGAAACAATGGCTAAAACATCCTAAAGGGAAAATATTTAAAATTCAAAGAACAAGAATTATTACTTAACAACATGCATTCTCATTCCTGTAAAATGACTTATAGAGAAAGCAAAAACAAATCATCATAATGATGTACGACAAACGCGAGGATAGGTAAGAAAATAACAACTCACTATCCATCTGAGCAATACTCACAAAACCTATATATATATATATGTTACTTTTATCCATGCAAAACAGTAAACACAAACCCAAAAATAAAGGAGAAGGTATGAGTAAGGCAATACAATGGTCAAGCTACTTCAGGTTATCCAACCTGAACCCCTTTTGCATCACACTCAAGAGAGTGGAGTCACATGATCAGCGCAGAAGCAGGAGTTAATGAGTCTAGATTTGGGAGGCCGATGTGTTACAGACAGTAGTGTTTAGCTCTTGTCATGAGATCCCTATTGAGTGTCTCGTATGGATGTGCAAACGCCTAAACAAACTGGTTTCTTGATTACATCCATGCTACGCATACTAAAAACAACTGTATACATGTGTACGGTTAAGAAGTATAGCAATAGTCCTGCATGTCCATGTAGTTGAGACTTTTGACCCACGTGGATTCAGACTTCTCGTTGTGAACATCCATGTGAGCTGTTGTGCATTCAAGGAGGAAAAAGGATGATGACTTGTAGCGTCAAGACTGTTTCAGAGTATGATCCAGGGTTTTAGAAGAGTTCTCCACCCAATCACTGAGGGTCCAGCTCCAAAACAGTGGTCATCATAGTGTGGTGGGCTGACCTCGGCCTGCAAACAAAAATAGACCAAAAGGCCATTATATTAAGGGTTTAGTTTAAAAGATATTGAAAAAAAAATGTTTTAGATCAGAGTGTGAGAGCCAAGGTCAATCTAAATATGAGAAGAAGAGGTTTAGGAAAGCCTGAAAGCAGAAAAAGTTTTCTTCTTGTAAAATAGGCACAGCAACAAATTCTGATCAGCTCAATTCTGCTTAGTCTTCTTTTCGCTGCTGTTTGTATAGACTCATACTACAAAAGTTACTCAAATCCCACAGACGCTACAAAAATATAGTAAACAAAAAAAGATATTAGCAGTCAAAAAGCTGAAGTCAAAATGGAGCCCACAAACCAACGGGTGTTTTATATGCCATCTGTGTGCATGACAGGATGCAGTCTGCCTGTGCTGCTTTGTGTGGGTATGCATGTCTTCTCACCCCGAGATGCAATGTAGCACTCGTGGCAACTCAGCATTCCCTTACGAATCCGTACGTCAGTCCCTGCAGTGGCGTCACCGAGCTGTACGCCACACAGTCCACACTGCATTTGGAAATACGGCAATTAACATAATGTATACACAGGACTGTCTTATAAAATATAGATTCATGTTAAAAACTAAAGATGACAAAGGTTTCTACTCCTGCAGTGTGTCATTATTTTATGTGTCCTCTTCCTTGGACATAACTGTGATATAATCTTACCACTTTATTATGTACACCTTAAAAGTAACGGGTTCGGGACCCTCCGTGCCCACCCCTTGTTTTTCCCTTCAGAACTGCTTCTTAAGCCATCAGCTGTTATAGATTCAACAAGTGCTCAGAGTATCACACAGCTGCTGCAGATTTTTCAAATTTTGCAAAACTTTCTCTTCGCAAAACGCCCACCACTTCCCAAAGGTGCTCTATTGGATTAAGATCTGGTGACTGTGGAGGTCACTTGAGTACAGTGAACTCACTGTCATGTTAAATGACCAGTTTGAGAGTATTTGAGCGTTGTGATTTGGTGTATGATCCTGCTGGAAGTAGCCAACAAAGATGGGTACACTGTGGTCATAAAAGAATGGAGATGGTCAGCAATAATTCTCAGGTAGGCAGTGAAGATGGGATGAGTTTTAAGGTTATTTCTGCTTTGGGATATGGTGTGTTACTCTAGTCATTAAAGACTGGTACACTATGGTCATAAAGAGATGGACATAGTCAGCAACAATACTGAGCAACAATATTCAGGCAGTTTGTGCTGTTGAAATGATGCTTAGTTGGCACTACGGGGCTCAAAGTGTGCCAATAAAATATCCCCCGCATCACTACATCACCCAGCAGAATGGATCAATGTTTTTATGTTGTTCATACTGGATTCTGACCTTACTATCTGAATGTTGCAGCAGAAATCGAGACTCATAAAACCAGGAAATGTTTTTCCAGTTTTCTAATGTCCAATTATGGCCAGATGAGCAAATTGTGTCCTCCGTTTCTGGTTCTTAGCTAACAAGAGTGGCTCTGGGGTGGTCTTCTGCTACCAATCTGACATGTGGTGCATTCAGAGATGCTCTTTTGCATACTTTGGTTGCAAAAAAGGGTTATTTGAGTTAGTGTTGGCTACCAGACCAACTTCAAACTCACTCAAATCGCATTTCTTCCACATTCTAATGCTCACTTTGAACTTAAGCAGGTCATGTTGACTCTTGACCATGTCTACACTGAGCTGCTGCCATGTGAATGGCTGAATAAGTATTTGTATTCAGAAGCAGGTGAACAGGTGTACCTAATTAAGTGGCTGGTCAGTGTAGATATGCTCAGGTGATCTCTGGGTATCTGCTTCGATATGGAGGAAAAATAAAATCTAATTATTCAGCATGAGCTTGCTAACCTTGAAACAGTGTATGTGGAAAAACAGTCCCAGCGTATCTATGATCATAGCAGCGCCTTTTCCCAGAGGCTCAGAACAACCAGTGCACAGTCTCTTTCCACTAACACACCTACACAGAGAAAGAGAGCAGGGGAACAGTTAGTCAGATACAAACTCTGCTTTCCCCACATTAATGGATCTTCAATCCTCTGATCTGAGGTAATATTTTAGGTATTTATTGGTGCATATGTGTCTTAGCATCATCACCTGCTGGGTGAGGGAGGCTGAGGCTTTGGAGAGGGGGACTGTGGTTTACTTGTAACAACATCATGAGATCCAGATCTGAGGTTAAAAAAGATATTGAAAAATATTTAAATATTCACATACGCAGGTGAAACATATGTGCCATGCTAGCAAACACATTTTATTGTAAAAACAAACAAACAAACAACAACTTAAAGCTTCTGAACAATTGAATATTAACACCAGATATGTATATATAGGTTTATAACTGGCTGGGGTTTTTTTTAATGTTCAGTGCATTTTGACCTTCATTGTATGATGATGTTATCTCTCAATCTCTAACCCAGGATCCACTGTTCAAACTGTTTGCTAAAAATAACTAATATAAAAGACATTCATGTAATATTTCCATCTGTTTGTTCTTAAAACTGTAGCATTGAGTTCCATCCATTTTCTTATCCGCCTCATCCAATTCAGGGTCAGCCTCTCCAGCTGGCCTGGGGTGAGAAGCAGGAGAGGTCGCTAGTTTATACCAGGGCTGCTACCTGGAGAGAGCGGCAGTGCTAACCGCTGCTGCCCAGCATTCAATCCAATAATTAAAACAACTGTAACTAAAATAACACAAGAGTGCAGATACATGTGCACACAGCCACCTGATGTACCTTTTAACAACCTGTCCCTGGTTCAGCTGAGTATTGCGGTCCAGAGACGCTGTTTTCCACAGTTCCTGTTTTTTTGAAGGTTCAACATCAGCCCCAGAATCTATAAAAATGAATAACAAAGAACGATAAACTGTAAAGAATGCTTACATTGTTCTCATTAGAAACTTTGTTCTTTGGAGGCGAAAGCTTCTTTGATGGTTATGTCCAGATATGTAAGTACTTCATGCTCACCCTGGAAGAAATGCAGCTTCGATGCATGCTGATCTTCATTCCCTGTAGAGATTTTTTGGCCATTGTGCTGCAGGGGAACATTTTTTCCCTTTGTGTTGTCGTTTTCTGGACCCGGTGAGGTTGTTGCTGTCTGTCCTGACACCTGGTTTAACAGGCCGGTAGGATTGAGGGGTGTGACGGTCTCCTCTAGAATGCGTCTTTCCTGGAAGAAGCACAGAGAAAACAAACAAACAATCAAAGATAAAAAAGAGGACATGCAGAACCAGCAACATAGTTTTTTTTTTTTAGCTTAAAGTGAGACTGTCAGGAGGTTTGTACCTCTTCATTGTGCTTCCTCTCCTCCTCTTCCACCTCTAGCTGTGCTTTCTCCCATTCCTTCATCAGCTTTTCTTGTTCTCGCTGGTATTGCTCCTGAAATGAAACACATTCATGTTAATCTCTGAGTGCTCAAAAAACACATGTGTGACACACACACACAACATTTACACACGTGTTCGTTACATTGCGTGCAGTCTGTTTCTGCAAGGCATTCGTGCACATACACATCATTACACTGCAGTACCTTTAGGAGGCGCTCCTGCTCCTGTTGCCACCTTTCCAAGCGCTTACGCTCCTCATTGGGGTCCCAGACCCAGTGATTAACACGTTTAGCCAAGTTCAACATGGGGGTCTCAATCTACCCAGACCCGACCAACAACCACAGACACACACATGTATACCCACCAAAAGGACAGAAAGAGAGGAAAGGTGAGAGGACAATGCTGACTACAGTGACCACTGGAGACGAAGGGTCAGGACAGGATCATATTAAAGAATGAAGGAGAAACAGAAAGGAAGAGCTAGAGCCGCTCAGAGATACTCACGGTCACATTGCTCTCCTCAAGTCCTTCTATGGAACGAGACAGACGGAAGCACAATATATTTGAGAAATGAAACATGCCGTCTGCAGGGGACGGCTACGGTGTGAAGGATTTGTTTGAATGCAGTTTTACCCGAGACGGTGGGAGAATATTCTTCTGTGCTGCTAAGTGTGGAAGATGATTGAGTAATTTTTTCATCCTCTGGTTTCTCAAACAAGCCAGTGGTCCCAACCTGTGAATATGTGGGGTGAAAATTCAAACGTATTTATAAGATATCCAGTGGTAATAAAATGTCAAGAAAAATAATGAGGAAAACTTAAATAACTCTGCCGAAGTGGCTTTGCATGATTCATAGTTCTAAAAACTTATTTCACTCATACTTGGTGTTGGTGCAACCCCTTGCTCAACTTTCTTCTGATTGGCTGTCCCAAATAAACACAGGGTTTTAACAACATTAACTATTAATATTTATTATTTACCTGATATTTTTAATATATAATGTCCAATAAAAATGTGTAAAAGACCTTCAGAAACTGTGGAGAACTATTGCTCAAGACTACTCTGAGGAAATTTTATGTTTTAAAAATGTTTCTCTTTACATCCTATGCAGCTGCTAGTTTACAGTAATGTGATTGTTCAATAACATGAGCTTCTTTAAGCTATACTTTTGCTTTACATGGGAGATCCATCACTGGAAGAAATGACTCTGTAGCAGAATGAAACTTCACACACTCTTTTGTGTGGTAATTTTGCTAAATGGGACAAATTGTAAGCATCTTTTAACATGTGACTTGTAACATTACCTCTCCATCGTTGTGGGTGTCTGGGTGGAGCGGCTCCACAACCTTCTGCGTGAGCTCTGTCACAATAGTCGTTGTGATGATGCAGTTTCGACCTCCGATCAGAGAGCTGATGGCAGAGCCTGAAGACTGCGTTGGCTTCTCTGTCTCTGTAGGCTGCTCCTCTGCGGTCTCCTCACTTTTTCCAGCCTCCACGGGTGGAGCATCTTTGTCCACCTCTTTGGAGGAAACATCTTTGGTCTCCTGTGGTGAGTGCTGAGGGGAGGTGGGTGGAGTGGAAACAGTTAACTCCATCGTCACCTCCCCATTCACTCGTACCGTCCCGTCCTTGTGAGAGGAAAGCAGACAGAGGCGATAAATGACTTTAGCCAACCTATTTAGCGTTTACTAAAACTGTACGAACTACAAATACCTGTCAGAAAGTTCAATTTTTTTGAAACTGGAGTCCTTATTAAACCTTCTGACAAATTTTGCATTTATTAGTTTTAATTTGAATCATTTTTGCGACATTTTTGTTCAATTTTTGGTAACAGGTTTTTATCTTAAACATATAAAAACCTAACAGGCAGTTATAGAGTTAAAAAATGCACACTTGTGATGTAGAGGGCTCAAAAACATTAAATATCATACACTTGGTGCTAAAAAAATTATAATGTAGTTAAAAGCAGATGTTAGGGTTGTGTTCATCAAGACACGTTATTCTTTAGTAATAAAAAGTGCTGCCTATAATTATCTGTTTTTACACAAGACTCCAATTATTGTATGACAGGAAAAGCCACAGAGTTGTTGAAACTGTTGGGGCTTTTGTGCTGTTTCTCAGTTTTGGATTCTTGTTTAATATTATTGAGATTTTTTTCTGTTTTGATCTCACTGCTGTTCTGCTCCTTGTGAAGTCCTTGATTCTTGTTATTCTCGAGTTTTTGGTCCTTGTCTTGCTTCTGTTATTGAAGTCTCTTCAGTGTTCTCTGACTTTGCCTCCCTCAGTCGTCTCTATGTGTGCACTCGCTTTCATCTACTTGTTTTTTATTATTCGTCTCTTGTGTTTACCTCCTGTTTTCACATGTTGCTTCCACCTGCTTTCTGCCCACACCTGTGTCCCGTTCCCTCCCTGTTTGTCAGTTCCCTCTGTTCACCTGTTTGTCTCTCTAGTCTGTTACCTGACTGCCTGCTGCTTGCGTTCCCTTTTCCAACCTTTCAACTATTTTGGGGGGGCTTGTGCATTTCTGGGTTCAGCTTATCTTGCTCAATAAAAAATTTATGTTTTTACATTTTGCTTCCCAGCTCTGCTGCTGGGTCAACTTGTTTTCATTCTTACAGATGATTATTTTTGCTTACACTTGCATTGCAATGTCTAACAAAGCATTAATTACTTAGCCATGTGCGAGCTATTAACTATAAATGGCAAAATTTTGTGTTATTCACTTATAAACATCAGGACTACAGGGATAGTTTAGCGTTGTTTTTTACCAAGACTATATGAATGGGAAAATACAGTTTCTATTATACATTTTACATACAGTTTTACATTTTCATTACTGATTCAATCTTAATATTGAATACTTAAAAAAATAATACTAATAATAAAGTCACCCATACCATTGTCTGAAATCCTGAAGTTTAAGGATGAATTATTTAATGATTATTCTAAAAATTCTTCACCCGGGAGAAGCTGAGACTTTATCATATCTTCACACTGCATGAAGAGTACTACAGAAGGTTTTGATGAGTAATATGAAAAAAATAAAACTTTTAAAACATTAAAAGCGACAAACAACATGAGCACCAGCTATCAGACAACGCTTATGTTTGTGAGTCATTACCTTGATAGGTTTGTGCCCAGGGAGCATGGCCCCAGGCTGGCTGTAGGGTTTGGCTGCCAGCAGGGGGATGGGCCTGGAGGATGCAGATGGCGGGGAGGGGAGAGGGTGTGCCGGCTGAGTGGGCTGAGGCTGCCCCTCTGCACTCTGAGGTAAAGTGTGTTTTGTCTGAGGCTGTGGATCTCCTGTGATCGCAGCCTGTTGCACAGTTGGGGACTCCATCAGTTGGGTCTGGGGTTCATTAAGCTCCAGAGACTGAGGTGACACACTCTGTGAGTCTGTGACTGTGGACAGAGGACTGGTTGGACTGTTTGGTGTTAGAGGGCTGGTGGCTGATTCCTCTTGCTGATCAGCTATGTCTATCTCTTCAGGTTTCATGTGCTCCTGATTTGTAACTACCTGTGATTCTGGTTGGTGCAAAGGCTCTGACATCTCAGAGTTAATAACAGGTGATTCTGGCTTCTGCTCTTTGTCCAGCTCATTTAGTTCGTTTTTGGGTGTTGAGGTGGATCTGGGTAGTTTTAGGCTGTCTAGTACTGCATCGCTGATGGTGAAGCGGAGAGCGTAACGCTGCAAAACCAAGGCTGCCTCCTCTGGAGTTGCTGCGTTTCTGTAGGCGTCACAGAGCTCTGCTTCTCTGCGCTCCCTAAAAAGAGCAGCAACACGAAGCATTTGTGCAAAGTTAGAAATACTGTCACGATACTAAATAAAGTATGTTTGTAAGGAAAACAAGAAAAATGTATATTCCTTACTTCTCCTCCACAATCTCTTTATAAGTCTTAATGCTCTTCCTCTTATTGCCGTCACGTCCCTCCCCCTTCATCCTCTTTTCTATTCTCTTCCTCTCCTCCTCTTTTTTGATTAGATCCTGTGATGCGCTGCGGCGACGATTCTTCCAGCGAGCCAAGTCCTGTCACAAGTTCACATCATTAATATGTGGTTCTTATTTTTTCCAGTGCACCCTAAATGCTTCTTTACATCACTCACATCTTGCCAGTGGTCCTCATCCTCCAGAAAGTTGTTGTACTGCTCATGCATGTGTTCATGTCGCGATTGGCTCAGCGATGGTAAGTGTCCCACCTCCTCCTCGTTAAGCATGTCACCCATACTCACACTCCTAAAAAAAACAAAAACGATATAGTGTTACCTTAGACGAATGCCTAAAACACCACGGTTATTCAATTTGCCTGACTTGGCTCTGGTAAAAAGCCCTCTTATTTGCATTTAGTGACATCAGCGAGTGTGTAACACAGAGCTCAAAATAACACCCGAGCTCTAGTCTAAAACAACACAGTCAATGATCAAAAAGCAGCAAAAACGGGGGAAAAGTCTTGAAAATAAATGCAACTACAATATTTTTCTATAAATATACATAAACACAGCGAAAGACATGCACAACCAATAACTGTCTACTAAGAATAGAAACTGCAATCCTAAAGTTTCTTTGCTGTTTGAACAGAAGTTAGAAATTTTTTTTTTTTTTAAATGATTTCTCAGAAGGTATCAATCTTTCTTTTTAAAGCCTGGACTATATGTGCAATTCTGGCCCTGGTTTCTTTTGGTTTTATGATGGATATATTATTTATACATGTAACAAAACAGAAACAGCATGATAGCAAAAATATCAAAAAATCAATCTTTCTGTTTATTAGTTGTGTATGTGTTTACCGTGTCTCAACACAGTAACAGTAACAAAGACATGTTCCTGCTTCTGCAAACTAATCATAAAGCATCTAATAAACTGAGCAAACACAACTACAGACTGTATATAAAAGATGGCCATAGCATCTAGGCTTAAAACCTGCACTCCTGTTAACACCAGCAGGGGGCAACTTCTGTAGATGGAAAAATACGTCCAGTTGTACACAGTAAAATAGAAAACGGCTGTGCTTCTTTTCGTTGTGATCTTTCCTGATGAACTTATGGGCTTACTCGCTGGTTTCAAGTGCATTATGGTCCTCGGTAGATTGAGAAAGGATTATAAACCCAGCTTCTCAGTCAGATTCACTCCTTCCTCATTGAGCACAGTTTTGACACACCAAGACAGTGGTCGGCAAAAATGCTCATCTCCAAGCAAATGGGACTTACTAACCAACCATACTAACCAGTGAGTGTGGCACAGTGGCTGTGTCCGTCTTTTATATACAGCCTACGAACATAAGCTAAGAAACACTGTCATTCAATCAGTCAGTTTACAATATGGTACAATCTGATGAAGGAGTCTATTCTGATGTGTAGTTTCATATGTAAATACAATCAATGGAAACAAAAAGCCTGACGCTATTAATGAATATAATTTATCAAAGCACATTATTGTGAGCATATTTTTGGATTCTACTCATGAATTGTGGCATGTGTAGCATGTCCATGTTGTCATCATGCAGGTGTTCATCCAGTTTCACAGATAAACACTTACTTAGTGTCCTCAGACATAAAAGCAACTCGTCGGCTCATCCTAAAAAAGCAAGTAAATGAGAGGAAAGAGCAGGTGAGGGTATGGGTAACAGAGGGTTTTGTAGGCGCCCTAAATGCACACAATACTTTTCAAAGCTTGCAATTTCACACGTGGAATCGCTAACAGAGGGAAATGTTTTGCTTTGCACATCTGAACAAAATAATAACAAATAAAAACTGCTAGAAAAGCAGAGCAATGATCCCAGTTATCAAATCTAGGAGGGGGAGTGGTAACACATGCAGAAAGAGCTAAACAGTTATCTCACATCATTGGAGGAAGCTCGTCGTCCTCCAGCCAGAAGGGTTTCTTTCGCTGTTTTTCATTCACATCCTTGTTTCTCTCCTCCACCTCAATTTTTTCCTCAACTCTCTCCTTCACTTTCTGTTTTTCTAGCCCTGACGTCACACTACAGATCTGGGCAGGAGCAGGACTGTGGGCAGGCATGAGTGAAGGAGAAAAGAGGGCTTCAGCAGTAACTGTAGCAGAGGTGTTAGGGACCATCGCACCTCTGCTTTCTTGTTCTTCCTCCTCCTCACGCCTCTCTCTCAGCACTGCAAACGTGGGACTGGTTGGAGCTTTAGCGGGCGGGGCCTGTGGCTCTGCTGCCACAGTAACAATGCCGCTGGAACAGCAACCCCGGTGAGAAGGCCAAGATTAACAGAAAATACGCTTATAGGGTAAATCAAAACTGCATCACTGAAGACTAAAGCTGATCCGCTCTGGGTCTGTTACAGTCTGCTGTGAGATCACTGAGCGGGGAGTGGTTAGACAGCACTCAAAGAGTCGGGTCACCCAAACTACAAAATAATGCTTTTCTTGTCAAGTTTTCATCTGATGTACTGTAAGTTACACTTTGCTGCTGATGCAAGAAGGTGCAGTGTGAGTTTTTAGACTGTTTCATCAGGGGGCGATGAACTGACTAAAACAGCTCACTGATTCATTCTAAAGTCACGCTGCATGACACTGGATGCTCTCTGTAGTAGCTACTAAGTCTCTTCCTGTTAAAGGGGTGTTCTTCCTTCATACGGTTGCTTAGTGCTTGCTTATAGAGGATTGATGCAGTTCTCTGCAGTTGAAAAACAGAACTGAGCAGATTATAGTGGCTTTTGCATCATTTCACTTAATCAAGATTCTAGTTATGTTCACAAAACATGAACATGACATATTATGAGATATGATATATTATAGTGCCAACTGGGTGATGGGTTAAATATATCGACTATAATTAATAGTTTTTATGTCTTTATTAGTCCATGAGTAAGTTTACTAATAATGTTGGTTGAAGCTAACAGAAGCCAACAGAAGTCAACAGAAATAAATAATTGCGCTGTTTTAACGGCACCCTCCTTCAGCTACAAATGCACCCTCCTCAGAGTGCGCCCAAACGCAGCAGCAATTCATTTACTCAAACTCATAACAGAAAGAAAAAATGGCAGTAGCCTATGTTGAAAAAAAAAAGCATTTATTTAAATAAAAAACCACAATGGTGGGAAAGGAAACAAAGAGAAACTGGCTTCTTTTTTCCACTATAACCATGTTTATCTGTCTTACACACTCCACCAAACGACAAATAAGTTAAAAATCAAAACATCTCTTTTAGCAAACATTAAAAAAATATTTTCTGTCTTTTGTGCGAATCAGCGTATCTCAAATAAATACTTAAATAAATAATCCAAAAAGTAGTTATATTATTACTGAAACAAACAAGAAACGAAGGTAAAATATTCTAAAACTATTAAAACTATTCTAAAAAAATCCACTTCTAAATTATTTGGCAGGAAAACAAGCATGTTTACTTTATCAGGTTGTAGCAGTGTATGCAGGTGGTTAACAATGTTGCCGGTGGTGCTGAAGACACGTTCTGAAGGTGTGCTTGGGGCTGGTATACACAGATATTTCTGTGCCATGCATGAAATAAATGGGAAACATTTTTCATGCATTTTCCACCAATTCAGTGGATCGTCTTCTCCGTCTATGACCTCCTCGCTGAGATAACAGTCTATTTCTATCTGCACCTTCTCCTCCAGTGTGCAATTTGGCAATTAGTTCGTCTATGTTTGGACTTCTTCTGTGTTCTAAACATGCAAATCAGTCTATGCATGATTACATTGCTCCGCCCATCAAAAAGTCTGTGCATGCGGGAATATATCACCTATCGTCAGTTATTGGACTGATGATTGACGGTTGGAAAATTTTTACATGTCGCCCACCTTAATGGCAACCGCCAAACAATGGCCTAGAAGGATCTGAGCATTACTGGGGACCCCAAAATAGACTAATTACTATAAGTAATAAGTATATATAGGTGATGAAGTATATTGGTTTACCAACAGCATGAAAATACGTAACAACACTGCAGCATGGTTAAATTCTAGTTTACATAAATATGCAAAGCTTTCTGGCAATTTTTGTAATTGGATATAAACATCTTTGTAATCCCTAAAGGCAGATCTTGGCCTAAAACAGATTAAGTATTAATAGACTTTTTCAAGTTTACCTTTTTACATAATTAGGGTGACCCAACCTTTAAGAGTTTCAACCACTTCAGACTGAAACAGCAGTCGTTTATGTGATTCAGCCGTGATTCATAGCCAACAGGCCTTTACACAACAATGACAAAAGTCACGCCAAACAAAGCCAATGTTAGATGTCGCAACAAAACATTCAACCACATTAGTTCAAACAAAGCACAAACAAACCAAACCATGTAAGAAACAGAGCGGCGAGAATCCAACCGCAGGAGCAAATCAAGTCAATCAACCTTTCACATGAATGAATGAACATCACACTCCACGCTTCAGGCATTCAGAAACACTCGCAAACACAACGCAGGCAAGTCAGGATCGACTGTAAATCACCGAAGATGTAAATTAAACATTAAACCTTCATCCTTGCCAGTAAAACACTCTTTGTTAGTTGCAGTAGTTCACAAGGGCCACAATTTCTTTTCATTAAATACCTTTCACCCTCCTTCTTTTCTGTCAGCTTAGGCCTGCTGTGCAGCTGCTTCATAGCAGACACTGGACTGATGTTATACTTCACTGATCCAGGTACAGGCAGGAACTGATTTGTTTTAGCTGCGCTCCCTTTTTGGAACGATCCCGTCCTTCGAGCCATCATATCATCTTTCGTCGGGTCAGGCACAGGCACATTTTCGCCACACTCATCCTCATTATCACTGTATTCCCGCTCACCCTGAGACACTGATCGGATGACTGTTGTCTCAACCTGCTGTTGAGATGCATCCATGGGCTGCTGGTGCTCCACTCTGTGACAAAAAGTCTTTTAATTGAAAGAACTAAACACCAAGTTTTAGAACCTCTTTTATGATGCAAACAAAACCCAAGCTTGTTAGTTGCATCTGCACCCTGTTAGACACACTCCAGATCACAGCTCAGCCCACCTGACGTCCAGTGTCTTGCTCCTGTCTGCCTGCACTTCCTTCTTGTTCCGTGGAGCAGCGTCTGTGGTTACGTCTCCCTGTGTGCAGCGTTTAGAGGCAGGCAGAGGCAGGAAGCGGTTGTAAGTCACTGTAGCAGTGCTTTGTTTATGAAAAACTCCCGTCCTCCTTGCCATCATGTCGTCTTTCTGAAGATCTGGGACTCTCCCATCTTCTTCTTCCTCCTCCTCCTCCTCTGTTCTCCCCTCATATTGAGCCAGGCGGGCATCGATCTCAGCAGGAGTGGGAGGGGCCTTGGTGGTCCAGGGTGGGAGGTCGGCAGAGGGATAGGTAGTTTGATTGGGGTCGGCTCCAACTACCTGGCTGTTGGAGTATTGCATAAAAGCTCAAACTACAGCAACAAAAAACGGGTCACGTGCACCTGCAGATGACCCAGATATGGTCACAATGCCCATCAGCATGCGGAAAAGCACAGCAGCAAGAGCACAGACCAGAGAAGAAAATATCAACATTCAAGGTTTAGGAAACAAAGCACACAAATGTAACAAAGGTACAAATCTAAGATATTCAAGAGGAGTTTTAATTATTATTTTGTACATTTGTATGTTTATTATTTACGTATTGGGACAATCTCCCCCTTGGGCATTAATATTCAGAAAAGTGCACAACATCAAGAGATGGTCACTTGATGTTGAAATACAAAACACGAGTGTTTTATATTTTCATTTTCTATTTTATTATACATCTGTATAATATTATAATTAATTGGGACAAAAATAAGTTGATCATAAAATTTTAGTTGTGCCATCCTTGAATGTGAGCGAATGTTTGTTCTGGGTTTGAAGAGACCGTCTCAATGTGTTCGAGAAACATGATGAGACATCACTGAGTCAACACCCTGACAAAATAGTTCAAAATTTGCTCATTAAAAAAGTGAGACCATGCCTTTTCTGATCTTTTATAAATTACTAAATCACTTGGGTGTTGTAAACCAGATTTAAGGATAAATCTGCAATAGGGTTTTTCCTGCGTAGAACAAATTCTAACATCCTCTCAGATAGAATGTAGTCAGAGCCAAAGGAAAATCCCTCACTTTGTATTTTTTGTTTCTGTTAATTAATCACTAAGTACCGCAGCAATTTCCTAATGTTGTAAACCTGCTCAACATTTGGCAATAAAACCCTTTCTGATTCTGATTCTGATCACATTTCTATTCACCACATGCTCAGAAGCAATGGGAACTTTACCAGATGTATGTGATGGTGCTTGTGTGCATGGTCTTTCATTAAAAGCTCATTCAGAACCAGGAAAAACCCCTACAGCTGACGTATGAGCTGCCAGGCAGATGTATCGAGCTCTTTTTGCTGCACTATTTACTACATGCATGTGTGTGTCAGTGTGTAGGCTTTCCTTGTCCATTAAAACTACAAGCAAATCAGGACATTGCAGCAAAGACCATTCAAACTACCTATTATACAAATTCAAGTAGGAGCAATGCAACAAGTGATGCAGCACAAAAGCTTCCTTGGTGCGGTTCATACTAATGCCAGCGACTAGGAATTTGAGCCACTAAGTTGTCTTCTGTTTGGCCTCGTCCATACCTGCGTTCCCGCTCTGAAAGCTGGGAGCCCAGGCCAATGGTAGGCATGGCTACGGTTGCCTTGGAAAGGAGTCGTCTAAGTAACTCTGTCTCCTCGCCTTCACTCGACATGACTGTGTCTATTGGCTGCTCGATCTCAGTCACGCCCCCAAAGGTCACAACTTTGCCTTGACCTCGTCCAGCCTTTGCTGTTCCGCTGAAGGGACCTCCATAATTTTTCTCCAGGCAGGCCTGACACACGGGGCCTGGGCTAGTATCACTGTACATACAGTCTCACAAATTAAGACCCACAAACACACACACACACACACCAGCAATACCAAAAGCAGGGGGAAAAGAAATAATGAGCAACTACAGACAGAGGATGAGACTGTGAAAACAAAAGAAGGATTACGTGGAAATGTTGAGTCAGATAGCGAGTATGGATGCACAAAAGAGGACAAAGCATGGAATTTTATATTCAAATCACTCAAACACTCATGTTCACACACACACACACACACGCACACACACACACACACACGCACACACACACTAAGCATTTGATCTATTCTAGGTGGTCACATTTTCCTGCTCATTGCTGCTCCTCTGGGAACACAAAAAAGTCTTTATCCTATCTAATGACATCAGCACAGGCGGAGAAAAACAAAGCCAAGCAATGCTTGCAGCCAACAGTCGCCTCTTTTTTTGGTCTCACACACAGTCTCATACACACCGGCCAATTCCCTGCTCCATTTCAATGCCTGTCAAAGACGACTGAAGAGGACTGAAGTGCACAATGACGAGGAGAACAAACGGCAGGCGAGAACACAGGGGAACAACAGAGATGAGGGATGAAGGGAAAGTCCAGGGAGATGTAATTTAAAATTACTCTGAATATCTAGCAGTTTTGGAAGGGACTATAAACTTTATTTAATTTAAAGGCTTAAACTAGTGACAGCTCACATTGTTGATAATTATTTAATTGGTTGTAAAGGTAATAAATGTGACAAGTAAAATTTTGTCTGTTTGTTTGCTTGTTTGTCCACAAACTCCTCCTATACCATCAGAGGTTAAGCAACCAAACTTGGTACACAGATACATCTTAGGTTGCTGAAGGTTTTTTATCTATATCAGATTTTATGATGTCATTGTATTGTCTACCAACCACCTAGCAACAGGTTAAAGGGACCCTTTTTTCCTTTTTTCTTGCATAAACACTGAAAATGTGATTAAATATGCCACTTTGCCAACAGCACGAACGGGCCAAATAGTGCTGTGGCACCGGCGTGCAGTAGTAAAAATAAAAAAAATTTTAAAAAAGGAATTAAACACTTCTTTATATGAAAACTGCTTACCAATAAATAGTTTGCTGATCTGATCAAGACTAAAATAAAACCGGAAGCAAACACACCGCCCACACCACCCATTGTCTTGTCACCTTTTAAAGATCACATACTTTGCATACAGCAGCATTTACATGCATTGTCTTGCGTGTTTGCTGAAACAGATTGTGTGTGTTTTGGGCACCTTGGTTCACTCATCCTGAGTCTCTCCCACTTCTGCTTATCTGCCTGGCTCATGGAGGAAGACACAAAGCTGACCGGGCCATCCCTGTGAGGGAGGGGCCTACTCTGAGCCCGTCTACGAGCCAGGTCATCCTTCTGCTTATTAGGCATCGCTTTAACCCTCCCCTCGTGTCCCTCGTCCTCCTCATCCTCCTCTTCCTCCTCTTCCTCGTGGCAAGAGGGAGAGTTTAGGAAGGGGTTGTCTCTGCGTGTAATGATGTCAGCGACCGCCTCCTTCTCACTGTCCAACCACAGAGCCAGTACAGCAGCATCACACGGCACACATCAAAGTGTAGCGCAACACATCAAACCACAAGTGACCGCAACAGGCAAAGAAACAAAGAGTGAGTAGAAAATTTAGAAGTGAGCGAGAGGAAATGGAGTGAAAACATCACCACTCTTTGCTAACCTGATCTCCTTCTCCTGAAGCATTTGCTGCGAGGCTCGTCTGATGCCCTCCCAGCGCTCTCTGTCTTTGTCAGTACATAAAGGAGGAGGGATGAACTGGTGCACTTTGGGTGCGACTGTGCCACGATGAGCTCGCCTGGACGCCAAATCATCCTTCCGGACATCCGGAATTTTCCGTACCGCTGCTTCCTCTTCCTCATCAGAGGGGGAATCCCACGCGGACTTCTGAGAGCTCAAAAAGTCGTTATCACGGCGGAGGATGATGTTCGGGGATGTTGACCTCGGTTCCTTTTCCTCCGTTGCGGGAGGGCTGAGGTTAGAGACGGGGTAGTGCAGCGAGGCAGTTTCAGATAAGAGTAGTGTGCGGGTTTTAATTGACATGCGCCCAAACTGTTGTTAGTCCAGGTCAGTAGTTAAATGTATCCTTGTGTGTTTTAGAAACATAAAGTCCACACAGAATTCCCGTCAACTGAAACCTCTATCACAACAAAACACTGACATGGCTTAACTGCTCCTATATGTCTCTTATCCATAAAACCAGCAACGGCAAATCAGTTAGTTCGCAGTCACATCACACATCATTGGGTTATTACACAAACATCCTCCTAGTAGTAGCAAGTAGTAAGTAGCAAGACAGTTGCAGGCAGACAGCATCACTAAGCTAAAATTTGATTCAGAGCACCTGCTTATACAATCAGAAATTCACGTTAGAGCATGTAAACAAAACCGTCTCTCCACCACAGCAGAGGCAGGCGTTCCCATGCCCATCCTCCCTGACCTGCTGTAGCGTACGACAGCAGGAAGAACTTTAATTCCCGCCTTCTCCAGCTTCTGCATCCTCCTCTGCTCCAACACTTCCTGGGTGACCACTTCCTCTCCCTGTTTTTCCCCATTGTTCTCAGGTGCCCAAGTGACAGTCTTGGGGGTTTTGTGAAGCAGTGCAATTTTTTTGCATTGATCTGAAGTAGCTTGTGGCTGACTGAGGAATGCCAGGAAGATTAAAAAAGAGCACATTTGTATTTTTTGTGTTTTTACCTTTGTTTTCACCTCAATTTTTGTTTTTCCACTGCGACACTTCAGAATTTTATTGCTCTAGAAATCGTTTAAAGACAAATATTTTATTTTTAATATGTTGCTCATTACCTCCGCTGCTCTCTCTCTTCCGTATGTGGTTTTCGTCTTGGAGTTGGGATGTAGGAGGTGGCGTTGGTTCGGTTAGGAAGAAATTGGTTAAAAGGGACGGAACTTCTTGCTTCTTTGCTGGAAGTCCGTCTGGCCAACATGTCGTCCTTCCGCACATCTGGCTTCCTGTTCAGGGCATCGGCCTCAGAGTCGCTGCCTCGCCCTGGGCAACAAAGAGCAACAGAGCATTATGGAGAAAATAAAAAAGCTGACGGTCATACAAATTAGGTCTTTGGTATAACACATAGAGACATACGGGACCCAGTTTTCACTGACACAGATGCACTCTGCAGACTCTTATCAGGATAAGAGAAACCACATTTAAATGCAGCCAATACATTTTAAAGGCCACTTCAGTTCCTCCTGGTAGCTTAAAAAAGACTCAGAATCTTACATAGCAGGAGTTTGCCTCCCAGACTGCAATCTAAATGTGGTTAATGTTGTTAAATGGGTGTATTTCAATGCAAACTTACCCGAGCACAGCTATTTCTCAAATCTAACCAAACTGCAACTGAAAACTGAAATAACATCAAAGAAAGTAACGCCTTCTGCCTCAAAGCCCTGACAGCAAATGTGTCCCACTAGCCCAACCAGCCTTCATTCACCAAAAGTGACTGAAGGCAGTGACAATCCCCTTTGGCACGAATCCTGTTTGTCAACAAGTTCGACAGGCTCTAGATAACTAATTTGCAAATTAACAACCACAATAAGTGCAGGATCAATATAATGAGATTAGTACCAATTATTTATACCAGGTGCAAACACCCACGGATGAGGATGTCATTATCAAGCTGAAGCACTCAAACGCAGATCACATATTAATCCTTTGTGTAAATGTTCTTTCTAAATGTTGCCAAAGAAACAGTATCGCTGTATTTTTTTAATACATGTAACATGATGATTATAGATTTTCTTTAAAGCATTTTGTCAATTTATAGCAACCTGACAAAGTCCTTTCTACTTCTACTTCCGTGACCTACAGGAAACGTAGGCAATGAGGCTATTTCTGGTTTTGGGGTAGTGTTTTCCTTGTAACCCTGCTGAGCATACGGTACATTATAGTGTCGACATAAAAGACACAAACAGGATGTCTGTGATACCCCCTCCCTCCATCACACACACACATGGCGTGTGACAGGCAGGATGTTAACCTTAGCCTGTGTCTTTTCAGAGGTCCAAACCTCTAGAGACTGCTACTGAGACCAACAGCTGCTGCATCTGGGACCCAAAACACACACACACACACATGCACATACACACACAGGCTGTGATATTCAGCTGTTGCCTTCAGCCAGCCTGACCGGTCGCACTATATGAAGGTTAAACAACCAGCATGCTGTCGAACAGCAGTGAGTCTATTTCTGGATGAGTGGATTTGTATTTAAAGCAATGCTGTAGTTCAGTATTTCGGTATCTACACTTTTGCAGTTTTCCTTTGAGAGTCGTTTGGAAGCTATGCAGGCCATCAGCTTAGCAACAAAGACTTGACACAGTAGAAGTGGTGAGAAGCAAACACAGCTCTCTAAAAATATAAAAACCGGATCCACTTCAGAGGCGTTTCATCGAAACTGACCATCGCTGTTTCCTCGATTCACGACATCGGGAGAAGGGCTGTGCTGCGAGCGTGAGCCAAAGGAATCCAGACTGTCAAGAACAAAAGGACACATACCAGAACACATTAGACATGATGCAACTGAAGTCACTGATGGGACACTTGTGTGAACTCAAATGGAAAGCTGTGCAACAGTTCAAAATAACCCTCAGGGTAGACCACAGGTGTCAAACATAAGGCCCGGGGCCCAGAGCTGTTCTGGCAAAGATAAAAGCAGTGCAATGCTCTCTTCTGATACACTCTAACATCAGAACAAAATCTGTGGGGAGGATGCTGAGCAGCTCTTGTAAGCGTGATGTGTAGATGGCCCATTACTTTTGTCCATATTTAGACCCCCCCCATTTAAAAATGTGTGTGAACCTACCTACCAGTGTGAACATCTGGTAGGTAGGGAACCGGTTCTTTCTCTGTGACATCATACAGAGCAAAGCGAAAAACACTGTACGAATGTCGACAGTAGTCTGAAACCTGAACAACAGCCTTCACAGGGATTACTTACACATACACTGAACTTTTTATTATAAACTTTGGCCATGCCTAATATAAGCATCTGCCATCGTTAGTAAATTAGGAAGAGCATAATAGGTCCATTTTAAATACCCTTCAGCCTGCAACAGCAAATTATACAGCATGCTCAGGAGTGTTGACAGATGTGTCTCACCTGTCTAGGGAGTTGTCTCGGGTGTGCCGTGGTGGAGAAAGAGACTCACTCCTCTCAGAGTCCCAGCAGTCATAACCGCTGTCTCTAACGCTGCGTTTCTGTGAACTGTCCCCTCCTTCTTCGCTCTCCTACACACACATCAGGCACACATCAGGTTAATATGGGTGAAGCAGGAGCAATGCACAAAGAAGCTCACATATGGGTTGTCAAGACTAAGAAGCAAAAAAAAAAAAAAATTTATTTAAAAGACTTGATTTAATGGATAGAGTCCACAGATCCAGTCGGACTAAATTTTCATATCCTGTCTGCAGGTGTTGTTGTGTAACAAAAACAAACCCATCTCCTGTTTCCCATCTCGGACACCCCAACAAAGACAGGAAACTAAGATATTCACCCCCCACACCATCTGCCCTTTCTGTATCTCGCAATAAATTCACTCACCAATTTCATCTGAGCGAGAAGCCCCTCGAACTCCTTGAGGTTTAGAGTAGGCCCACTATAGGAAGCACAGCCACTGGCAGCTTTCCCCAGCCAGTACACTGTGTTCAGCACCTGAGAGACACAGCCAAGGGGGTTTGGGGTATATTTATAAATGCCAAACACACTCATACTGAAACTAATGAAAGAAAAAAATTAATAACAACTCACATTCTTTAGTTTGCGGTTGCATTCTGAGTCCCTATCAAGAGAGAAGTATGTTACTATTGCATGTTACTCAGCTACTGTAAAAAAAAAACAAAAAAACCCCCACACACACACTTTGCACATTCACTCATTTACTTGAGGTTAGCTCGTATGGAAGTGTCCTGCAGGTCCCCTGGGTCAAACAGCTGGGCACCTTTCAGGCCCAACTCCTCGCAGCCACGCAGAAAGACTGAAAGGTTATCCTGGAGGAGACAGCAACAGCCGGTCTGTTCGTCACTTTGATGAAGAGGGGTGATTTACAGAGATCAGTGTCACACTAGAAAGTGTCTCCTTACCAGCCCAGCGATGGGGGTGGGCAGCCTGTTGATCTTCTTGACGAGTCCTGGTTTGATAGCGCTCAGGAGCCTGCATAGAGGAGGGGAGAGGCCGAGATTTATTGAGTCTTATGATAGTTTGTGCATGCAGGTGATGCTTGAGACATCAAAAAGTAATATGAAGTGAGGTCACAGGCTTACTCGCATAACAGGATGCCGTTCTCCAATGCACTGCGGAAGTCCTTGTCTCCAAAGCTCTTCCCGGTTACAGCCTGTGAAAGAAGGAAAGGAAAACACAGATGTAAAGGTGGTGGACACAGGGAGCAGCTCTTTGCATAAAAAGGGTAAATATTTCTTTAAAATATCACAGAATAAGTCAAACACATGTGGATTGTTCTGTGTGATATGGGGTAGCCTGTTACCACCCGCTCATTCAAGAAATGGTCTCTGGAAGCTAGCAGGTCTCTTAGGGACTGTTTCCGGTGCACAGACTGGAGTGTGCTGCTGGAGTCACAGGATAACAACATAGATGTGGACAATGGCAGCAGGATGGACACCATCACAGAATACATTAGCTTGTGTAGGTATGCTGTGTAGCTCCAGTTAGAAACATCTGGCTGCTTTGGATAAAGTCCTTTACACATACCTAGAGAGCCCGGATGCATTTTAGAATCTAATGTTTTGATTTCTCAAGTGTTTTCAGCAAATTCCAGCCTCTCATACTGAGAATGAATTTGGAGGGGTTGGGTGTGGATCCCTTCCGGATGCCCTGGGTAACAGACAAACTATGAAATCAGTTTGTGAGGCTGGTGAACTGTGTCTTTGGGACAGTGAGGTGTGATACAGCAGGCGCACAGTCGCCTGTTTTAGCACCATTCATGTTCACACTCTAAACGGCAGACTTTAAATGCATGCAAAAATATTCTGATGGCACAGTTATTGTGACATGAATCAGTAGCTGACAAGAGCAGGAATATAGGAACCTTGTAGAGGCCTTCAGGGACTGGTGCAGTAGAAGCTGCCTCCCACTTAACACAACTAAAACCAAGGAGATGGTGGTTGATTTCAGAAAAGCTGGAGCATCCCATCTGCCAGTGTCCATACAAGGCAAGGACGGGTCCTATTGGATGGCAAGTTGGACTGGTCGCTGAACACCAATGCTCTCTACAGGAAGCTGCTGGAAAAAGCCAGCTCTCTTCTTGGCAGAAAGCTGGACTCACTTTTTTATAAATGCTCTTTAAATGACCATAACTCTGTTACAGTTCATGCTAGAGATAAAATTCAAATGGTTTCATGAAGAAGAAAACACGAGCTTTACGTGAATATTTGGGTTATCGTGGTTTCAACGAGGCATTCACGATATAATGCTATCTGAACACAGAAAAATTCAGCTCCACCTAGATTTTATCATGCACGCTTCACAATATCATGTTCCTCAACTGTTTTGGGCTAGAGAGAATGATTGTTTCTTTAAAATGAGCTCCTAGATATCTAAATTTCTCCTTGGTGATAAATAACATAGTTATCTGTCTGAGAAAGGCATCGCCTGGCGGTTCTTCCATCATTATTTGCAGCCCATATATGAAGCATTTACAGGACACATGCATATACACGGGTCCTGGATTTGTGCCTCTCTGTTTTCCTGACAGAGGAACCTGCTCCTTCCCTGCTCACCCTTCCCCCAACATTTTTTTCATCGGCTGAAACCAAATTAGAATGATGCCATGTCGCTGACACACTGCTCTGTGTACTCTCTCTTTATTTTATCCAAAATGTGCCCATATGCGGCAGCGATAACCTCAATCCTCCATCCTAGGCTCTGATTTGGACTCTATCCTGTAGGAGAGGAGAGAATCGGGAAAATCAGCAGTGATTTAGTGCCCTCACACCAATGGACCTGCACGCCATGCTTTCAGGAGCAGTTGTGTAACCAGAGGCCAAAGATGAATGAAAGAGAAGAGACCGATGCTGTTTAGACATCTAATCCAGATTAGCAGAGATTACAGTTAGCACCCAAACCGTTAAATGCAGGCCCACACTCTCTGATTCTGCCGTTCACGTATACAGACTGGTGGCAAATTACAGGAAAAAACCACAAGGTGTGTGGGTCACTATGGGTAATGAGAACAGCTTTAATCCTTCTTGGCATTAACAATCCAAATCTCTGGGACTCTGGGATGTTTTAATGATGATGGGAGCAAGCGTTGTCTAAGATGCTGGTCTAAAATCTCCCAGTGATGTTCTACTGGGTTTAAAATCTGGCGTCTATACAGGCCACTGCACATGCTTCATATGACTTTCATACTCATCACACCATTCAGCGACCCCTCGTGTCCCTGTGTACGAAGACATCACCCCAGAAGAGATCACTCTCACCAGATTAAAGTTGATCACTGAGAACAAATCTGAATCTATTGGCCAGTATTACTAATTAACTTAATCCCACAAAGTGCAGGTATTTGGACTGTGAGAGGAAGCTGGGTTACCTAGAGAGAACCCACACAGGCATGGGAGAACATGCAAACTCGATTAAGAAATTAATATATCAAAAAAAGAGAAATTGAAACAAAATACGTTGCGTTTTATTTCAATTTCTCTTTTTCAGTTCTGCTGCACATATTGTACTTGAAGAAGAGCACACACATGCACAGTGCATCAGTAGCTATGAAAACAGTATCACTTTTCTTTATTGTTACATAAGTGATGAACAGATGTTTCCCACTGGTATCCACTTCTTTTTCTTGTCTTTCATCACTTAGTGTGTCACCCTCAGCTTATACGTGTAGCTTTGTGAGGACCCTCATTCACACGCGACATCTCCTAGCTAAATCCTAAACGCTAATTCTAAACTGACCCTTGAAGAAAAAAGGTGCTAACATAAAAGCAGCTCTTTGAAGATGCATCAGGAAGAGAGAAGGAGTCTCTCCTCAGTACGTGGTTTAAAATGCAGGCTGGTATTCGTTAGCTGTTTTAAAGACTGTGAAACATTTAGACCACTGCCATGTATAATTTACTCCCAGAGTAGACTACTGTAGTGTGGGGAGAGCAGGACTACTGTTTTTGTGTTTAGTATAGGTTGTGTGTGTGTGTGTGTTTGCGTGTGTGTGTTTATGTGGAGGAGACAGCAAACAGACAGTGGGTGGGAGGTGTAGGTGGTTAAAGATTGGTTTTGTGAGCTGAAACTGAAATAAATGCAGCGATTAAACACAGTGACTAATGTAAGTGTGCATGTTTTTGATAGACAGCTCAAAACTATTGAAGCAGAAGAGAAAAGAGAAGATGCCAAAAGAAGAACTGGAGCTTTATGTTTTGTACGTATTCATGTCAGATACAAAAACCTAAGCCAAAGGCCTCGGAGGTATTTCAGCGCCAGTAACAGTAATTCGACCCTCGCTCATGGTAGATCGCTCTGCTCACCCTGCGTGAATGGCAGCAGCAGCTACCACTTAAACCCTGAGGTGTGTGTGTGTGTGTGTCTGTAGATGGGTAGGGGAGAGGCAGAAGTAGGCCAAAGTACCCTTTATTTTAACAACTGTGAAAAGATGGAAAGAATGAGAGAGCAGACAAATAGGAAGCATAAGAGGAGAAAAATATCATGTGCTGTAATCCATTTAGGTGGTAAAAGACAGGGTTTCACAGTCTAGACTAAACATCACGATCATTTGGGGCCACTTCGCTAAGGATGCCGTTTACGCTCGCCATGCAACTTTCAGGAACCTCCTGAGTTAAACCTACATATAATTTTTTTTCCAAAAATAAATATTCTTCATTGAGTAATTCCTGCCAAATTGTTATGCAAAATATTTGGAAAAAGATTAACTCTTTCACTATGTAGTATTACTTAGTAAATGATTAGAAAGGGTCAGACCAATACTACACCAACTCTCATATTTTGGGTTTAAAATCCATCCATCGATCCAAGTTTTAATAAGGTGATGCTTTTTCTTGTGAAAATAGATCCAATACGAATTTCCACAAGATCCAAACTATTTCTAATCAGTAATGAGAATTCAGGGTCATAGAGTAGAGGAGCTGGAGTCTATCCTAGCTGCCAATGGGCCCCAGGACAGATCGCCAGTCTGTCACAGGAACAGCGAGACAGCCAATTTAGAATCACCAATTAACCTACTAAACTCCACTTTAACAGGCCAGATGGTGGATGTGAACCCAGGACCTTGTTGCTGTGAGGCAACAGAGTTAACTATAGCACAACCATGCTGTCCCTCGTTGCTCATTTTGTTTATTTTGTTGTTAATTATACTATATACTGTACCAATGAAACAAAGAAATCTAAGCAGTTTCCTTTGCCCCTCAGCCTCCGAGCAGATATAACTGTGGCATCAATTTCAAAATTCTACACCGCCTCATTCATGAATTTTCTCATTTACAAGATTCTCAGAAAGTTTGACCTCTGACCTTGAGGTGAGCGGGATTCGAATGCATCTGAGATTTCTAGTAGATATCCCTATGATATCAGTTTGAAACTCCAAAACACCTCCTTCTCAAGTTATCGTATTTACAAAATTAGGTGTCCATGCTGGCGGCCCACCCACCCAGCAGGGTGACAGCAATACAAAAACATTAAAGTATGAAAACCAAGAGATAAATCAGCCATTGACATAAGCAAATGTCATCTTATGTGCCAGCTGATATCTGTCAACCAGGCTGGTACCATCTATCATTTACCATCCAGTATTGAAGCTGAGCCTTAAATATATTACACATATTTATACATTTTTAATAACTTCATTTACATTTTACTGTATTTTGTGGATAAACTGTAGCCATGTTCACTAAATAGACCCAGATCTTAAAATTTAATCACATAGAGAAAATAAAACTTGTTCAAATATTTCACTTAAAATATGGTTGTGTGTAGATTTCCATGTAGTAGTAAAATGTAGTACTGTTTCATGCACTAGAGACTAATAGCACATTACCAAATCCAATCAATCTATTATCACAACTTGGTTTTTGTGCATGTTTTGTAAAACCTGAGAGTGACTTTCCACAAACCAAAGAAACCTCTGCTAACAGCGAGCCTGTGCGAGTGTTTTGAAATTCTTTCGTTCACCATCTTATGCATGGAAAAATCCATGAATCCATGCTCTCACACTCTCCCGTACAGACCCGGCTGGCTCTTTGAGACTATCAGCATTAATCTGACTCGGCCAGCTGTGACATCTGGCACACACACACGCGCACACACACTTATTCAGGCATACACATTCTTCAGTTTATTCCCCATGCATCTGACTCTAACTCTTGCTATGTGGTGTATGCTGCTGACAGCAGAGGCTCACGTTTGTCTCTGAGGTTCACGTTGAGTTTAACCTGCTCAACAGCTGTGACTGTGTGCATGAGCCCGGCACTCCTGCCTTGTCTCATCTATAAACAGATAGAAAGGTTCTGTCGGTGCCAGCCGAATTTCCTGCTCAGGTCATTTGATGATATATAGCCTACTGCCCACACTGGAAAGAGTGACACCTGAGAGCCTGCCCGTGTTATGTTCCCATAGTGACCGGTGTCACCCGACCTGGGCGTGTCCGAGGAGTGTGCAAGGCTGTGAGGAGTATCATGCATGGCTGATTGGCATGCGTGAGTGTGCATACACTTTGCATAGTTTACAGACATGGCAGACAGGCACTGAACAAGTTGCAGGGAGTGTTTGGTGGCATGGTCATCCCTGAATCACCATCGCCACCTGTGAGAGTGTAAAAATACCCCACCGGGAATAGGTTGAGCCTTAGCAGCCTGGAAATAACTGGAGTATTAGGAGGCAGGAAGACGACAAAGCGAGCACAGAGCAAAGACGCAGGAGAGATTAAGATTAAGAGGCCGGCATTAACCTAGACTAGACTGTGCCTGCTGCTGAGGGAAAAGCGAACACCGTCCACAGCGCTGGGTCAAAAACTGTCAGGTGCTGGAGCTGTATTTTTAGTTTAGTTAGAAAGTGACAGATGGTCAAAAAAAACAAACAAAGCGGACTCGGCCTGTCCGACTGCAGAAGGGCTTAAACATGACCATTATCTCCAAGATTTAGAGTGTTATGATAAACCTGAATGTTGAAGACCTATTTTCTCCGTAATAACACAGTACTGTGTTTTAAAGTCTCATCTCAGTACCTTTAATATACTGCTATCTTTAGAAGTTTGGAGGCAACCCAGCAATGTGTATGTAAAGTTATTTATCTAATGCTTGTTAAATGATGGCACAAGTCACAATAAATGGAGTGCATATAAATAAAGCATACACAGCCTAAAATACAATGATCAATACTCCAAGTTATGGATAAAGCTTTTAAACTTTATAAAGCTAAACAAGTAACAAATCTGCAACCTTTAGAGCTCATCTATGAATTACCTTTAAAACAAATCCATCATGCTCATGTTGACAACAACCAGAAGTGCCCCATTATCACTGACGCAGCTAACAGACCGTCAGTCCTTTTACTCTTCTATCCTGTTAATCATTATGCAACCCTTTGGGGTCCTGACCTCCAGATTAGGATCCACTGTTACGCTGAGTGCACTGGCTGGTTGTTTAATCTCTGATTGGATTTCAGTCTTATCTGTATGCTGTCGTTAAAGTCCTGTTCACTGAAGTGAACTGCTTGGTTATGAAGCTTTCCCGAATCCTCAACAAAAAGACGAGTATCATTCAGTATTAGGTGCGCTTTCACGTATAGATGTAACCCTTTGTAGCCTCGACGTCAGGCCTGTCATTAAAACAGGACAAGCACCACTGAGGACAAAAAGGATGTAGAGCTTGCTGTGTTTCAAATTTGTTTTGAGCTTCAGGGTTTTAAAACAGGTTCAGTAACGTCACTGTTTACTGACTCATTTTTAGGCTCTTATTTACCCTCTGATTTCGCTTTTTGCTGCAGCTTTTCACATCTCATTGATAACAGGACACAGAGACTTATTCTATATTAAAATTCAACCAAGTGTGAGCTCCAGTCCTGTTAAAAAGTATTTGCTGCTGTCCAACTGCAAGAGGGTTACTAAAGTAAATACAAAATGCAGTTTTTAAATGATGATTGAGGGAAAACAGCTATCCTAATTGCCCCCTCAGCCTAATATCAGGTTCTGTCACCCTTGGATGCAAAAACTGCAATCAGGCAATTGTGATAACTGGTTGTGAGTCTTTCACACCACTGTAGAGGAATTTTGGCCCACTTTGAAAAATTGTTTTAATTCACCTACGCTGGATGGTTTTCAAGCATATCTAAGTCTTGACTTTGATGAAGCCTCCACCAAAACCATAATTTTATTTATGTATTTATTTATTTTTTGAGCCACTCAGAGAAGGACTGGTGTGTTTTGCTGTTAGTATCATGTTCTTTTCATGAAATGCTCTGTTATTTTTATGCAGATGTAACTTTTTTTTTTTTATAAATGTGATTGTATTGTTGAATCATGAACTCTGACCTTAACTGAGGCAAGTGAGGCCAGCGATTCTTTAGATGTTGCTCAGGGTTCTTTGTGACCTCCTGAATGAATCATCAACACGCTCTTGGAGTAATGTTGTGAGGCTGGTCACTCCTGGGAGGGGTTCACCACTGTTCCAGGTTTTCTCCATTTGTGGATAATGGATCTCACTGTGCTTCACTAGAGTCCCAAAGCCTTAGAAATGGCTTTGTAACCCTTTCCAGACTAATATATGTCAATATGTCAATGACTTTGTTTCACAGCTGTTCTTGAGTTTCTTTAAATCAGGAGTTTCATAAGATCCTTTAGTTCATTTATTTAGTTTGCTACCTCACTTTATTAGACAGGTTCTATTTAAGCCATTTCTTGATTCAACAGGTGTGACCGTAAATAGGCCTGGTAGTGGCTAGTGAAATTGTACTCAGCTTTCCAAAAAATGTGATTAATTACAGATAATTCTTGATTTAACAAGAGGGACAGTTATGATTTCATATAGAGGTATCTCATAGATTGTCCTTTTCCCTTAAAAAAACAAAATCATACATTTAAAGTATTCATTTTGTATTTGCATCTTTTCTAAGCAGAACCAAGAAGGAAACAAAGTTAAACATTTTAACACTTTATCCATAACGGCATCCTGCTCTCTCTCTACCAGAGCCAGTTGGAAACTACTTTACAGGCCAGCCAGCACAGTCTGCGGGAGTCCTGTGAAAACACAGCATGGTGTGAGGCTAAAGCCAAAACCTTAAAAAATTAAAATAGTGATTTTGAAGCACCTCCAGTCCTTTATCTCCTCTGTCTGAAATGCTGGCTGGCAAGTAGAGGTATAAAATGGGTCATAAGGCAGCAGCTCCGCGGGCAAACTGTGATTCACCGCTCAGGCTGATGGAAGGAGGCACTGTATCCGAGCAGATGATGGTGGAAGCGATGCAGCAAATGATAATCTCATCCGATGCGATCAACCGTGGGTACAGTGAAACATCTCGTGCGTGAACACTGGCCCGGTTTCATAACCATGGCAACCGGAATCCCCTCGCGCCTCAAAAAGGGGGGCGTTTCTCCTCTTAGCAAGTAGAAAACAGGCGCTCCATCGTCCCTACACAAGCCGATCTGCGGGCTTTTACTACATAGCGGCGGTTTATTTTCGAGCCCGAGCAGCGGTGTTGGCGTTCAGTGTCATAGGACCACGGCACAGGTGGAAACTTTTCACATGTACACTGGCTGTTGTCCCACATGGATACCGCATCTTCCCCCTCCTCCCAAACAGGTGACGATGCGCCGGGGGTGATTATTTATATCCCCGCTCACAGCGTGTGGCTATATGACCCGTATATGTCCCCGGTGTGCTCTAGCAGCAGGCCCCGGAGCGTCTCTAAGCCCCACTCTCCTCACTTACCTCTATCCATTTCTGAGCCTCCCGGCAGGCTGGTTCGGGATGGTGCTGCTCCAGCGGCTCCTGCTCCCGCGGGGCATTCGGTGAATCTCGAGAGGAAGCGGGACTAGCCATCTCCGGACAGGCCGAGACCAAAGCCGGACGATACGTGATATGGTCTGTGTCTGGAGCCCGTTATGTTCGTCCTCGCGCGCTTCCCCCGCAACTCCGCGCTCAGTCACGGCAGGTCCTCTCGTGCTCCGCGCGAGCTCTGCGCAGACTGTGGCGCAGAGACAGAGAAGCGGCTCCTCGCGAAGCACGAACCAGGTGCTAAAAATAATAACGACTCTTTTCCGCCGAACTGCGCGAGGCTGCTGTCGTCGGCCCCCGCTGCTGCCGCGCGTTTCGAGAAACGTGAACGCGCAGGCAGGAATCTCTGCGGGGGAGGTCGAGATAGATAGGAGAGAGACAGAGAGTGATGAGCGAGAGGGGGGGGCTGCACGAAGGTGACCCATAATGTGTTTGAAGGGGGCCGCTCATACCTGAGCACAGGTAGACTGTAGCCTTTAAAATGCGAAGCAAAGAGCACCAAACCATGTGTAAATCTGCAGTATTTAAATCACAGGCTGCTAAAGTCTGCGCGTTTTCGTGTATTCACCAGGACTGGCGCCACACATGGGTGGTGCACCTATGGTTCACATGTTACACAAAACAATTTTTGTGCGAAATTTCACCCGAAATTATCGTCTTAAATTCAAGCTAAGCTTGGAGATTTTATTCAGTCTGAAGGCCCTTTTATTATTTCCAGTTATTCAAAAAATCATTTTGTTTGGTATGAATCACAAAAGCATGATATAATCAAGATATAATACCTTTAATATTTCAGTTTATTATTACATTATTAAACTGTTTAGTTTTAGACTCATTAAAAAAAAAAGAGTCAAGAACCTATAAGCTTCAGTCCCAACTCCATCAGGTTTCTGGTCAGGGTTAACTTAAGGTATAGCTCAACTTAAGCTGCATGTGTCGGAGTTTAACACACACAGCCTAAAAAGAATGGCTCAGTCGTGTGACTACCAGCACTGGTGATAACAGCTGTTTCAGATCACTGAGCTTAAACGTGGCCTTTTCGGCTGGCAGGTCAAACCAGTTACGTTTGATTTAGTGACCTGTTCAGAAAGTCATTCTCTGAGTAAGAAATAAATGCAATATTTCCGCTCTAACTGCCTGAGCGCAGTTTCACGCTCCTTTGTTTATTATCAAAACATGAAGTGTGCCAGTATGCTGCCTGCTCACCTGAAGTACAGACTGTCTTATGCAAGCACAACGATGAGGTACTATAAGACACGCTTTCCTTCTCTAGTTTCACCCTTTCGAAGTTGAACAGCAGCCAAGTGCAGTCCAGGATGAGCCAGAGGCCGTTTAATCACATCACAAGACAAAAGTTTTACTTTGTGTGTCAGCTACAAGCATGTTAATGTCAGGGATAGAAAATTTGTCAACAGTAGTTCAAGATTCAAGATTCTTTATTTGTCACATGCAGGTTATACAGGTACAACACGCAGTGAAATGAACCTGAACACGCTCCTCGACTGTGCAAAAAAAAAGAAAA
>VUQR01018492.1:0-17577 GCA_015108515.1 Hemichromis elongatus | reverse complement strand
TCTCTAAATCTGAACATCCACATATACATACATGTTATTTTATGGTGCATATGTGCTTATGTGTACTTGTGTGTGTGTGTGTGTGTGTGGTGGTGTGTGTGTGTGTGTGTGCGTGTGTGTGTGTGTGTGTGTGTGTGTGTGTGTGCGTGTGTGTTTGTGTGCGTGCGCGCGCGCGCGTGTGTTTTGTGTTTGTGTGCGTGCGTGTGTGTGCGTGTATCTGTGTGTCTGTGTGTGTCTGTGTGCGTGTGTGCGTGTATCTGTGTGTCTGTGTGTGTCTGTGTGCGTGTGTGCGTGTATCTGTGTGTGTGTGTGTGCATGTCTGTGTGCGTGTGTGCGTGTATCTGTGTGCGTGTGTGTGTGTGTGTCTGTGTGCGTGTGTGCGTGTATCTGTGTGCGTGTGTGTGTGTCAGCTCAGAAGACGGTTCTGATCGTTTACGCCCACCAGAGTCCGGCTTCGTTCAACGCGGCGGCCCGAGACGTGGCGCTGCAGGAGCTGAAGCTGCAGGGATACGAGGTCGTCGTGTCTGACTTGTACGCCATGAACTTCAAAGCCAACGCCACGCAAGATGACATCATTGGTGGGAACACACACACTCCAAGCTGCGATTCGTACACACACTTCTTTTTGTTTATTTATCCTATTTACTGGTTTTGTTTTTGCTTGCGTTAAATAAGCCTGTAGGCAGACTGAGGGAGCTCTGCTCAGCTCTGCACCAGATCATATTTGTACATTCAAACTTTTATGACCTGAGATGCTGAGAGACAGAAATGACTGCAGGCGTGAGCCCTGAGCTCACGTTGCATCTGTCAGTCGGTTTTTGGCCTTTTTTGTGCTTCGTCTGCATCTGATTTCATCCGACACATTTACTCTTTCTTGTTTTGTGTCTTTGGGAATGATGTGAGACAAGTTTCATCTTTCTCATTTTTAGCAAATCCTGGGAAAACACCAAACCAAGCATTAGTGCTGCTCTCTGTGTGTTTGTAGTCCATCAGTTCCTACTCGCCTTCAAATCTGCTTAAATATTTAAAGTTAATGAAATGTATCTTGGTCTGATTTGCAGGCTAGTCCTTTCTTTGTGTCCTGTAGTCTGCTCTTTAATGCTGTAGTGCTCAGACTGGGCATGCCCCGGGCTCTTTGTGTTCACGCCGTGAAGCTGAAATGCCCTGCAGCTCTACACGGGGACACATTTTCTGCGCGCAGTGGACACCTAAGTGGAAACTGAAACTTCCAGACACCTGGCCCTGTGAAAAACAGCCCTTGTGCCACCTGAACTATCATCAGTGCTCTTATTGATCGGACTGATAGATGAAGTCATGCCATGTGACTAACCTCATCAAACACTGTGACACAATCCCAGAAACGGCTCTGGTGCCTCAGCTTTGCTTTCGGACCTCTTTAGATCCTGACCTGGAGGGATGTTTCAGGGTTTCTTCAGTTTTCTCAGGAATATGTAAGAATAATGTTTTTCCAGCTTTTGTTATAGTTTCTACAGAGGGTTTGAAAAATGCTGCTGATCTCCCCTCACAAACATCACACTTGCTAATAAATGATGGCCTTTAATGGGTATCAGTGAAATAATTCTCAGCTTAAGGTTTGTTTTATATAGAAAGGCTGCGTCTGTGTTGAAAACATACAATTAAAGTGAACTGATAAAACCTCCCAGCGAGTTTGTTACTGTTGTTTCTGACTGAGTTTGTTGTTTTCAGGTGATGTGAGGAACTCTGAGCTTTTCCAGTACGGAGAGGAGACCATGCACGCCGGGATGGAGGGCCGTCTCAGCGAAGACATCGTAGCCGAGCAGCGCAAAGTAACGGAGGCCGAGCTCATCATCTTCCAGGTCAGAGCTCACTAAAAGCTGCAGTTACTGATGGTGTTGCTGACTGGCAACACCATCGTGTCCACAAACATAAGCGAGACCATATTCTGGATAATCCTGTACTACACGGGCTTAGTTGTACAGAAATCTGTTTCTTTTACATTGTTTATAATGTTCAGCTTCTGTTTTTTAAATCCAACAAGCTCCTTAAATTGCTCTGCTCATCGGGAGTGTTGTTATTCTTCTGTAAGGTTATTCCTCAGGTGGATTCATGAAAGGTTAAAATACTTATAGTGAAGCAGAGCACCGACTAATAAAACCACATGATTTTAGAAATAAATTTTAATTTAAATAGATTTAGATTTTAAGGGTTATAAGATTCTTCTTCCACAGCAGCTGTTTTATCTCTAATTCAAATAAAATTCTCAAATTTCTCCAAAACTGGAGCTACGATTCTTGGACAGTCTGTTAGCACAGCGACCTCATAGCAGCCATATTATTGGTCACATGATGCGAATCGCTACCTTATCGTGGTGGAGAGGATTGTGTGTCCCAGGGATCCCAGGGGCTCTGTTGTCTGGGGGCTTTTGCCCACTGGTAGGGTCTCCCATGGCAAATTGGTCCTGGGTGAGGGACCAGACAAAGAGCGATTCAGAGGACCCTTATGAGAATATCACAGAGGGAACAGTTTACCCTGCCCGGGATAGAGTTACGGGGGCCCCGCCCTGAAACCAGGCCCGGGGAGTGTGCCCGAGGGCGAGCATCTGGTGGCTGGGTCCCAGACTTTTGGACTGTCTCAAAGAGATTCTGGGAAACTGTCAGGCGACTCAAGAGGGGAAAGCGGTGCTCTACCTGTAGTGTGTATAGTGCTGGTGGAGCGCTGCAGACTTTGACTGAGAAAATTGTTGGGCGGTGAAAGGGATACTTTGAGGACCTCGTTAATCCCACTGACACGTCTTCCGAGGAGGGAACAGAGTCTGGGGATGAGGGGGATGACCCACCAATTTCTGGTGGTGAGGTCACTGAGGCAGTTAAACAACTCCTTGGTGCCAGAGCCCCTGGTGTCGATGAGGTCTGCCCCGAGTTCCTGAAGGCTCTGGATGTTGTAGGGCTATTCTGGCTGACACGCCTCTGCAATGTTGCGTGGAGATCAGGGGCGGTACCCCTGGACTGGCAGCCTGGGGTGGTCATCCCCATCTTTAAAAAGTCGGACCGGTGGGTGTGTTCCAACTACAGGGGAATGACACTCCTCAGCCTCCCTGGGAAGTCTATGCCAGGGTGCTGGTAAGGAGAGTCCGTCCGTTAGTCAAACCTCGGATACAGAAGGAATAGTGTGTGGTGGAGGGCTTCCACCTAGGTGTCCTCAGAATCTCGTCTCTGCTTTTCGCGGATCATGTGGTTCTGTTAGCTTCATCGGGTGTTGGCCTCCAGCTCGCACTGGAATGGTTCGCAGTCAAGTGTGAAGCAGCGTGAATGAGGATCAGCACCTGCAAATCTGAGGCCATGATTCTCAGCCGGAAAAGGGCGGAGTGCCCACTCCGGGCCAGGGACAAGTTCCTGCCCCAAGTGGAGGAGTTTAAGTATCTTGTGGTCTTGTTCACGAGTGATGGGAGAAGGGAGCTGGAGATCAACAGATGGATTGGTGCTGCGGCTGCAGTGATGCGGACGCTGTGCCGGTCCATTGTGGTGAAGAGAAATCTGAGCGTAAAAGCGAAGGTTTCAAATTACCGATCGATCTACGTCCCTACCCTCACCTATGGTCACGAGCTGTGGGTAGTGACCAAAAGAACAAGATCGCGGACACAAGCAGCGGAAATGAGCTTCTTCATAAGGGTGGCTGGCCCGTCCCTTAGAGATAGGGTGAGAAGTTCAGCTATCTGGGAGGGACTTAGAGTCGCTGCTCCTCCACATGGAAAGAAGCCAGCTGAGGTGGTTCAGGTAATCTAGCAGATAGCTAGAAGCTACAGCCACCTGTCTCACCAATCACGTGTCAGTCAAAGAGGCCACGCCCCCAATAATGCAAACTTTAAGCTTTAAATGCAATGTAAACAGGTGAGTTATAAAAACTTCCTCCCTGGTACAGGTGTTATGAAGCAGTTAAAGATCTACAAAGACCAGCTATCAGACTGTTTAAACATGTTCATTTCTGCTGTAAAGTTTAACCATGGGAGTATGTAGGGACTGACTCGATGCTACCTCTGCTGGAGAGTAGAGGTACTGCAGCTTTTAGTACAGGCATGTTTGCATCATTGGACACGCTTGATGTAAAACAGTGTTGAACTAGAATATGACTAAAAATAATAAAACACTGAATCGTATTAATAATAACGTGATTTTTTTTCTTCTGTAGTTTCCTTTGTACTGGTTCAGTTTTCCCGCCATCATGAAGGGCTGGATAGACAGAGTGCTGTCACAGGGCTTCGCTTTTTCCCTGGAAACGATGTACGATAACGGGATATTCAAGGTTTGCTTCAGCAGAGAACACCCAATCATTAGAAGGATGCAATGAATAACACAACTAACACCATTAATATAAGTCTGGATTTATCTATTTAATCTACATTTAGGGTGATGCACTCACCTTTCAGAGATAAAAAGTAAAACATATGCTAGAAAATTATTGTAAAAACTTGGCATTAATAAATTAAAAATAGTTCTTCTTTGTAGATGTGTTTTGGTCTGGTTATCAAACTATGTGTTATATTTCCTTTTAGGATAAAAAAGCCATGTTGTCGTTCACGACCGGAGCAACTCAGACGATGTTTCAGCCTGATGGCATCAACGGAGACATCAACGTCAGCCTGTGGCCTCTGCAGGTGAGACACCAGAGAAATAAACTCAAAAGAAAGACCAAGAATTCACAACTTACCTCAAACATAGTAAATTACATTATTTATTGGCATGCACAGCTATGCAGTAATAAGTAATAAGATAAGAAGTCAACACATTAAAGTAAGAGAAAACTTCAAACCAAAGACTCGGTGATGCTGCAGCAAATCAAACTCTCTCTCAGAATAATAAAGAATTTACAACTTCAAACTTCAGAACAGTAACATAAACTTGGATGATTCGTGGAAATCCACAGCATGTCTTTAACCTGTCTTCCTTCTCTCTCCCCAACCGGTCACAGCAGATGGCCCCGCCCCTCCCTAAGTCTGGTTCTGCCGGAGGTTTCTTCCTGTTAAAAGGGAGTTTGTCCTTCCCACTGTGGCCAAAGTGCTTGCTCATAGGGGGTCATGTGATTGTTGGGTTTTTCTCTGTATGTATTATTGTAAGGTCTACCTTACTATATATAGTGCCTTGAGGCGACTGTTGTTTTGATTTGGTGCTGTATGAATAAAATTGAATTGAATTCTATTCTCACGTACAGAAACCTGTTTGAGGCAGAAAAATGGGAATCAATCACAGCTGTGATGCACGATCTTTTTAGTGTTCCCGTTGGAGATGTTATTCTCATTCCTCAGTCATCAAATATTACAGATTTATCAAATCCACTGGAGCGTCTCAGTCGTGCACCAGCTGATGAATGGAGTACGACATCAGAGAGACGGGCCTGGCCCTCAGTGGTCATTATTTTTCCATGTGTATGGTTTCTGTAGTGAAGGGGCTTATTTTACCCCAAAGGATTATCTTATTCTGATCCTAACAGGCAACAGCTCACATAAAGGTGCACATGTGATGCAGGCTCTTGGCTGATAGACCACTGCTGCTCCTCCAGTGTTTCAAAGTTGACTTTGTCACTGTAACAAAACGCGCAGCATGCCTCGTCCAGACGCTATCAGCCCATTTACCGCGGATATGAGCTAACACAAACAGATATGCTCAGTATGCAGCTTTCCTACTCTGACAGACAGGCTCTTTTACTCGTGCTCACGGGGCAGAACAGGGATTATAGGTAGACTGTGTCCACTTCCACTCCACTTTTTCTTATTTCCTGTCATAAGTCTTTAGTTCTAGTGATGGATGTTCACATTAAACGTGCAGCCAGTGTGTGTACAAGTAACCTCTGTGAGCCAAAAGCTGTGACAAGAGTTTCACACAGTTTTTCTTCTTTCTACACTTTGAGCTGGAATAGAGAGGATGTTCCTAACATTGTCATCTCAAGCACAAAACCCTGGATGTGATTATAGAAGCCCCACATACTGTAGCTGCTCTTCTGGTTGTGAGGAGCAACCAGTGAGAAGAAAGTGAGGACTTACCTAACTTAGATAAAGAAACACCTCTTATTCCTGCAAATCTGCAGTAGGAAGGTCTAAGGAAAAAAATATGAAGCAATAACTGAGCATGATGAGTCTTTGAAAAGCAGCAACACTGCTGAGAGTGATTTCATAAAAAGAGATAACCCTTTTCCCCAAATAACAGAAGATGAATGTAAGCATGTAAAAGAAACCAAATCAAAGCAGTAACACAAAATACAGAATATCCATGAAGTGAAGGAGAACAAGCGTCAGATGGTGATAAGACTGGGAGGCCAACAGCTGATGGTTAATGATTCAAGAGGAAACAGCTATGTAACAAGAAACAGGTGAAAATTATCAAGGAAATAAGACGGGGGAAGGTAAAGAGCTGTCTGAGTAAAACAGGAAATGACTGAGCACAGAGACAAGACCTTAACACAATTGTTAGGTCTGTGAGTTAATAAAAAAGGGCATAAGAGGGAAAGCTACACAAATAACATATAACAAGCCCAAAGAGTGTTTATGGAATAATCCTTCTCTGTCCCACCTGCTCTTGTTTCTTCCAGAACGGGATTCTGCATTTCTGTGGATTTCAGGTTCTGGCTCCTCAGATTTTCTGGAGTCCGGCTCACTGTCCCCCAGCCGTGCGAGCCGCGATGCTCGAGGGGTGGCGGACCCGACTCAAGGGACTACTTGCAGAAAATCCTTTGACCTTTGCGCCCTGTGAGCTCTTTGACCTAAGCTTTCAAGGAGGATTTTCACTTCGGCCAGAAGTGAAGGAGGAACGAGCGACGCAGCCTCTCGGCATCTCCACAGGACACCACCTTGGGAAGCCGCTGCCGCCCGACAACCAGACCAGAGCTCCGGCCACAGAGGAAGACAAACCAGGCTGCAGGAAGAAGGAATGTGTGTCCATTCGTACGGTGTAATTCACGTTTACTGAAGTTTGAATAAAACTTTGTATTAAAGCACTTATTTTGGTGCAGGTGTCCCCGTGTGTGTGTGTGTGTGTGTGAATATCTGAACGCAGTAAGCCGTTTACGCTCAAAACAAATATTCTTTGCCTTCATAAACATGAAGCAATAAATTTGATAAAAGTGCAGCTGAAATATATAAAATAAAAGGTTTACGTATTCAAATAATCATCAAGGATATGCTTAATTTAAGCTGAATTTATCCTAATCAAATAACATTTACTGGGGCAGATTCCATTCAATGTACCATTTTATGTTGCACCCACGTAGCATTTATAAAATACTTAATATCAGCTTTTTAAAAAACATTGTTTTAGTGTGTCAACATTTGGAAAATCCCAAATTTATTCATGGCATTGGTTTTTATTTATTTTGTAAAACCCTAAAATAGTAATGTCAAACATAAGGTCTGGGGGCTGAATGGGTATGGAGACTCCATACCCAGGGCAAGGCCTTTCCCACAGCTATTCATACTAAAACAAAGGATTTAAATAATAGATTAACAATTAAACCACAGAAAAAAAATTTTTTATCCATAAATTTCAATTAATCTTTTTCTTCTTTGTTAATTCAAAATACAGGACAGTCTTGCCAAGAAGTTCCTGTATTGTGGCCCATTGTGTAAAATGAGTGTGACACCCCAGCTATGTGAGGTTCAGGACAAACTAATTTTATGTCATCAGTTAAATGAGAATTAAAAAAAAAGGAATGGCACGTTTCTGTTGGCAACACCTCAAATAGCAGAATTACAAAGGCCTTGAGTTTGTAGTTGGAGGCCGTGCTCTGGGTCTCTCCTTTCAAAGGAAACGAAGACAGATATTCATTCATTCATTTCTTAGTATTAACCTAATCAATTATTGTGGAAGTATTAGCCCTGCCATGACGTCAAAAAATACTCAACTCAGCATTTCTCGACGAAATTAATGGTAAGGGATTTTAACTGCGCATGTCTGCGGGAACAATGCCGTAATGCTGGTTGTGTTTATGTTGTAGCGAAGACACATCACTAGTAGCACATCACTACGGGGGGAGCGGTGCCTAAAACTACCGCGTGAAATATGTTTATATCTACATATGCATACAGTGAAATTGAAACAATCAAGTCTACTTAGATCTAATGTGATTATTAGCCTTATTGCTTGTTTGTTATTATTTACGTTTACCAACGGTTTCCGTTTTTCTCTCCCCCCTCTACATGGCGGAATGGTAGAGCCCTTGTCGTCGTCACGGGCTGGGCGGGGCTCAGCGGGCTGATCGTGAAGAAGAGGACTCTTGCTGTTGTTGTTGTTGTGTAGCTGGAGCGCTGGGAGGTGCTGGGCCGTCTCTTCGTTAATTTCAGGTTTTAAACTGAGAGGACAGCGAGCGGGAAGATTGTTGAGCCCCAGATTTAACCGTGAGTCGCTTTTACAGCCCGCTGCACCCGACGAGAGGAGCCCGGAAACGGCAAACATGAAATGGATGTTCAAAGAAGATCACTCTTTGGGTAAGAATGGAGGCGATGTTCTTATTAGTGAGGAAAAATGATTAAGAGTTGTTATTATTACGTTATGATACTGTAGCTGTTTTGTTCTTCCGTATGGGAGGTAATGTGGGCTTTAAAGTTTCTAAGGCGTCGCTGATAAACGGGCCCTGCGGGGAGCCGGGCCTGTCCTCCGGGCTTTGGTCCATAGAGGAGCCAGCGAGTCGTTAGCGGGCAAATACAGGTGTAAATGTTAATGTCCGCGCCTGTAAACGTTAATTTCAAACCTGTAGTATTGAAAGCGTGTACCGGGCTCGTGGAAGGGAACAAACCATCGTGTCTTTGTTGTTAACACGACGACCCAGTTTCAGGCTGATCGTGTGTACTGGCTCAGCAAGTTAGTCGGGCCTCGCCTCTGCTCGCAGTTCATCAGCAGCTGGATGACCAAACAGCTCCTTTTTTCCTTCTGCAGCTGTTTTAAAACTACTAGCCAGCCGCATGCATCGCAGCTGGAAACATCTGTTTAGCAAAGTAAAAGCGCTGTGAACTCATTTAAAGAGAGTTAAAGAGATGCTCTGTTACAGGTGAAGTACTGTAAATAAAGGCAATCGAGAAAACGCTAAACAAAGTACTTAAAAGAAAGTGATTGTTACTGTAATGTAGTTTTAAATCCATTAATTTTACATAACAATATTGTCTAATTTTGCAATTAATTATGTGTGGGTAATAAATGTTGTGTAAGCTGACTTATCATGTAATATTATTTGTAGGCTGGAAAACACAAATGTTGTCTCCATTGAGAAAAGTTACCACAAGCACGTGTTGGAGGGTGTGAACACCCAACCCCCCAGATTCCTGGAGCTTTCTTCGGGGGGTGGGGCTTGCAATGCTGATGTAAAAAAAGGAAATTGATTTAGGTAAAAAAAAAAAAAAAAAATACAAAAACAGTGGTGCCTTTTTTTTGCCTGGTATTAGATGTTGTTTTAATAAAGGCTTAAGAAACTATTAATGGTTCTTTCTTTTAAGCTAACCCTATTCAGGGTTTGTAGTCACATGACCGTTAACTTGTCTGCCATTTTGGCATTGTGATGCTGTAGGGTGGCGTGAACAGGGTCCTAGATCATTAAGGGGACTGGTTGGAGGTTTACGGCACACGCTGCTACCTGTACGGACCTTCCTTGCTTTGGTCGCTACAGCATCGCCCTAGACGCCGTTTGGAAGGAAGATGCCTGCAAATGCTCGCTAACTTCTTCTAAGCTGTAAAAAATGACAAAATTGCCCCAAATAAAAGTTGTGCCTTTGGCTGCGACGCCGAGGCAAAACCTTTACAGGTGAAAGTATTTCTTGGTTGTGTTGCACAGCTCAGGAGGTGGTTAGGGAGGTCTGCAGATGATTCAGTGTCTTATATGCAAACTACAACAACTGCAACAATTAGCATAATTTTATTAGCATAAAACTGTGGAGCAGGTGAGAAACCGGAATAGGAGCTCAGGCCACCCCCGGTGCTTCCTGTGAGAGGTGAGAGGTGAGAGGTGGTTCCCGCATCCTCAATCCAGCCAACATTACACCCAGCTGACCACAAACCCTGACAAGGATTTTTGTCCACTGGTGGTCATTCATCTTTAATTTATGTGACGTAGTGAAAACGAATGATCTGAAGGAAAAGGAGCTGTTGAGATGGGAGTGATTATTTTACCTTTGTGCAAATATTTGCAAGAATGCATGCGGCGTGATATTGCAGAGGCAGCGTGGTGGCGTTTTAGTAAAGATTCGGCGCCTATCTTCTTCTGACTGAGTGGATCGAAGGCGTTTGGCCGGTCAGAGCTGGTGTTAACTGACAGCAACGCCGCAGTCAGGTATCGATCGCCGTACATAATCAGCAGCAGGAAGTGCCGAGAGCTGTCTGTGGAAGATCTTTTTCTAAACAAATGAAGAACTCCTCACGTAACCATCACAGACCTGAACACTTAAACTGAAGAGGTCAGCTGTTTTTTGAAATTCAGCTTTTATTATTTAGGAAGGCTGATATTTTTGGTACATGTAAACAAAGTGCTGAAGCCGGCCTCCACACAGCAGGGGGCGCTGCAGGGAGCAAAAGATTGCCTTTGCAACTAAATCCTTTGAGTGTAAACATTTTTTTGATCGATTGAAGTGGACTTAAATCTGCCTTTATTATTCCCGCGAGGCTCTCTGTATGATCAAGAAGGCTTGTTTTAAATTGTGAATCATGCAAATCTGTAGGCCAATATAAATATGTTTAAAATTAATTAAGCAGCTCTTTCTAATGTCTGCTTTTGATTTTTGTTGGTTATAATTTGCACGTGTTTGATCGTTGTTGTAGTTTTCTATCTTTTTAATCATTTTTGATTCGTGTGTAGATCCAGTGAGAACTCTTGAGTCAGTTTCTTTGTTCAGTTGTGTTTAAAACGTGTGGTTCTAATTTAGAAACAGCCCGAGGTGCCGAGAAACAGCCGTCAGACTAACCCGCACGATTCTTTGTCTCCTGCAGAACATCGATGCATAGAGTCGGCCAAAATCCGCAACAAGTACCCCGACCGCGTCCCGGTGAGTGAGCGCGACGATGCCTGGGCGGCTGCTTCCGCACGCCGGCCGGATTGCTGATGATGAAATGTGTGTGTTGTCGCGTTCAGGTGATCGTGGAGAAAGTGTCGGGATCACAGATAGTGGACATCGACAAGAGGAAGTACCTGGTCCCCTCTGACATCACAGTGGCCCAGTTCATGTGGATCATCAGGAAACGCATCCAGCTGCCCTCGGAGAAGGCCATCTTCCTGTTTGTGGATAAGACGGTGCCTCAGTCCAGGTGAGCTCAGCCTTCCAGAGGATCTTGTGCTTCAATTTATTATAATTTAAAAATTATTACATTTTATATTATAAACTAAGATGATTTTCCATTAATCTGCTCAGTTTTTGGAGGATGATGAATGTTCCTCACAGGAACATATTTAACCAACTGCAAAACACAACAGATGAAAACTGTGAATCTTCCCGTAAATAGATTAACACTGTATTTATTCAGTTCTGGCTCTATCATAATGCTGCATGTCTCAGTGTTTTAGTGTTAGTAGGTCAGTTTCCACGGTTTCATATTTCTGTTTAATATGAAAAAAAAAAATGTTTTGTCGAGTTATAAACGTTTCCTAAGAATCTTGTTTATAGCATTAATTAAATGTACAAGAGGTTCACCTGCGCCCCCTGCTGGACAGGGGAAACAAGTGAACGGACTGCTCAGAGAGAGACACAAAGACAACATCAGTGTACGGTTTTTTACCAAGTTAACTATCTTTAACCTCTAACTTAGCAAATTCCCACCGTCAGGGAGAGTTGTAACTGATGAGACTGTGTCTTACTCAGGTTCAGACATCCAATTACTGATTTTCCAAGTTTTATTCTCATGAATACAAACTACAGGACAGTACAGCAATCAGAACTCTGCCAGAAGCCTTCATGTCTGTCCTCAGGTAAAGAAAACGGGAACAAATCAGGCGTAAATCAACGATCAATTAAAAAAATCTAAACATCCGATCCAATTTTATTTATAAAGCACTTTAAAATACCCAGCACAGGAACAAAGTGCTGTACAGAAAATTAAAAAAGCCAATAGAAAAACAGAAAACTGCAAAAATAAATAAATAAAACATATGATACATAAAAATTAAAATGGCCCTTATATGATTAAAACCAAGATGAACCAGCATAGAATCAACTAAAAACAACTAACATAAAGCTAAAACTGAAACCAACATCTCACGTGGTGTCAAAGGCCGAGGTAAACAGGTGGGTGGACTTAAAACAGGCCGGGAGGAAGCCTCGCTAACGTCTAAAGGGAGATCTCTGCGCTCAGTCCTGGGTCCATTCAGGGGCAGCTGGTCAGCTGACCTGAGAGAGCGGGTGGGTGTACAAGGCTGTAGCAGCTCAGAGAGATGAGACGGGGCGGGGCCATGGAGGGCTTTAAAAGCCAATAGAAGAATTTAAAAATGAATCCTAAAAGAAACGGGGCAGCCAGTGAAGTGAAGCTGAAACAGGGGAGATGTGCTCAAACTTTCGAGTACAGTTAAAAGACGAGCTGCAGCATTCTGCTCCCTCTGTGAATGAGTAATGTATGAGGCGCTGACGCCTATATAAAGTGCATTACACTAATCCAGCCGGGTGCTAGCAAAGGCGCGGATCATTGTCTCAAAGTGCTGCTGTGAAAGAATTGGCTTTATTTTTGCCGGCTGCCTGAAAGAAGCTCGATTTGACCTCAGCTTTAATTGTCAGACTTCAGATCACAGTCCACTTTGACCCCCAGGTTTGTGGCAGCTGGCTTAACGAACTGGGCCAAGGTATCTGAATACGCATTGGGGGTCTCAGCGGGGCTACCAAAAACCATCACCTCAGTCTTTTTATCGTTTAATTTTAAAAGGTTGAGCGACATCCAAGCCTTAATGTAATCGACACACTGAAGTATGGCTGTGTGGTATATGTGAGATAGATCTGACAGTCATCAGCATAAACAGGAATGCGACGCCGCGCTCACTCAACATCAGACTTGGATGAGAATGAATCAGTGTTGGGAGTTTTTAAGGTGCAGGGAGAGCATCTCCCGGGACTCCTTTGAACATCACCCGTTTTATGTTTACAGCTCAAAATATTTCTCCTTTATTTTACACAGCAGCCTCTTGGTCCACCTGCATTAGCTCCTCCCTCAGGCGACCATATTAGGAACATCCACTCCTTGTGTACTCGTATGCATCACCCCTCCTTTCACCTGAAGACAAATGTTCACAGGCACAGATTTCTGGTTTTATTTAGGAAAAAATGATAATCCTGCAGATTTGTCGGTGTCTTTTCTGCGGTGGCTTATTTTCTTACTTGGTGATCAGTGACAACTTTGCGCCTCCCTCCGTGTTTCAGCATCACGATGGGGCAGCTGTACGAGAAGGAGAAGGACGAGGACGGCTTTTTATACGTGGCCTACAGCGGGGAGAACACCTTTGGCTTTTAGAGGGAGATGAAAGCTGCCACGGGCCTCTCCTGACACCCACCCACATCCAATCACAGCCCTCACTTGGCCCTGGGAGACAGCGAGGGAAACCCCGGAGAGATTCAGAGACTGGAACAGACACGGATACGCATTGGGAGACTCCGGCGTGCTTGTCCCGGCTCATGTCTCACCTCTTCTTTACAGATCCAGTGTGTCACATTTCAGTTACTCTTTGTTTGATGTTGTGATTTGAGTGTTTCAGTAGGAAACTTGAATTATTATTATTTTTGATTGTTTCCAGCTTTTTAAAGGTGACATGAGTGAATGACTTCTGCTTTCAGTTGTGCTTTCTTATTTGAAGATGATATTTAAAAAAAAAAATGAATTATTTGACGGTAAGGTAGCTGGATGACCTAACCAATAAAAAGCCCAAAAAAATGTGTTTTTTTAAAAAATGTGTTATTTGATGCAAACACGGGGTCATGTGACTTTTCAGCACAAAATGATCCCCATGAGTGTCGCCTCCAATCGGAGAGGTTAACTGATGACATAACAGTAACAAAGATCATAAAGAAAAAGTACAAGATTGATGCTGCAGAAAATCGTGGATGGTCACAGAGCGGTAAAATAATCATTTCAGGTAATTTCAGGTCGCTTTTGTTTCCTTTAATGAATGAAATGATCAATTAAAACTGCATTTTCTATTTCCTTGGGTTATCTTTAACTATTATAAAGATTTGTTGGATGTTCTGGAGCATGCATGTGTAAGAAATATCCAGAAAACGCCCACAGAGGGGAGGGAGGATTCTCTGCACCGAGGATGATGCTAATGTCGCGACTGATAAAAGGCTCAAAATAATCTCTTTTCAAACGCTTTGTTTGAAACAGGTGTGACGATTAACTGAGCTTTGGTCCTTTGCTCCTCCACGTATAAGGAATTGCTGTGGAACGTTTCAGGAGGAAGCAATCATTTCTTTTGGTGCTATTTAGTACTTGGGTTGTGATTTAAACCTTGCATACTTTCACTTTATTGCAAAACATTCATTCATTTAGAAGTTTTCACTTCCTGTTTGGAGCTTTTACCATTAGTAAAGCTTGATTGACCTCTTGCTCGTGATGAGGTCATTCCTGGATAAACCGACCGACATGTGAAAGTTCATGGAAGCGCGTCTGCGTGCTGTGTCCTCATACTTGGTATTAGCAGCTCGAATGAGGAACCAGACCCTCGATATGTGACTGACAGTGTGAGGATGTGATTACCGACTTCTGCGAAAGCAAAGAAGTTTGTAAAAGGAAAGTATTAAACTCAGCGATTTCTCTTCACTCGCTACATTTATGCATTTATGCCAGGAAAGATAAAAAAAAGGCGATCTGTCCAAACTTTGATGCTGCAGTGGAAATGCAACGATGCAGCTCGGAGTGATGGACACACTCTGGTGTGATTATGGCATTAGTGCGCATTCAAGAGCTGCTGGTTCTTTTTTGCAACAGAATTGTTTTCTGAAAGTTTAAAAATGTTAAAGAAAAAATTAGAAATTTCAAAGTAACAGAATGACTGTGGCAGTTTCCTTTAATCCTCTTCAACTTTTCAGTTACACTGAGACGTAGTGATTTAAGAAGTAACACCGTAGTAGAAATAATAACTTTGCGTATTTCCTTAACACACGCGTTTCCTTAACCTTGTCAGCTTGAGACGAGTCCGGGATGGTCCCGGTCCCGGTCCGGGTCCAGGTCCAGGTCCAGGTCCAGGTCCAGGTCCAGGTCCAGGTCCAGGTCCAGGTCCCTGCCGTACTCGTGTTCTTCCGCCACCTGCCTGTTTCAGTGACACTTCTATTTTCTTTTCTCACATTTCTCTTTGAACGTTTTAGATTTCTGCACAGATTTTTCTTTTTACACAGCATTTTAACCATTTAGCGCCACTTTAAATAGTTTTACTTTCCCTGTTTTGGAATGATCAAATTCTTCGTCTTCTTATATTATTATCATACTGATGTCCTTGACGCTTGTCGTCTCACTGTGAACACTATAAAAGTTTCCAGCACAAACATCTCAGATGTTTCAAACTCTCCGCGTTAGCGTCCATAAACACTCTGAAGATAGCATGACAGGAAAAAATAAAAGTGAAAATGTCCTGTTACCGTCAACGTAAAGCCACGTACACCACGCTATGTGCAAAATATAACATCATAAGCGCGTGCGTCTTATTTAAGACATCTGTAACCATTTCCAAAAATGTGAACTGAATGTAAACAAATCTACCACAGAAACATATAAAACACCTTTATTTAACTCATTCATGATCAAACAACACATTTTGTGTGTATTTATATTTTTCTGGTTTCACTTCCTCGTCTGACGTCTGTGTCTGTCCCTTCTCTGAATTTTAAGGATACTCGGAGTAAACAAACCAGACTTCCTCTTTACGTCTGTTCTCTATCATATCGAGACTCTCTCCACTCCACAAAACCAACCAATCACAGACTTGGATGCAAAAATTCTGGTTGGCTCTTTTAGTCTCCAATCAGCTCGCTAGCTACTGTAGCTAAGCCCAGGAAAACATCCCAGAATGCATTTCGTCCAAAACTCAAATGAAGCAGTGGCGGAGGATGAAATATACATCTCTCTCTCTTTCTGGGTCACAAAATAAACGTTTAAGATATTTTCAGGCTAGATTGTTGCTGTGTGATCGATTTATCAGGACATCACATATTTGCAAAAGTGCTCTAACGTTTTTGGAGCTACCCACCAGCTGACCGCACAGCTGGACTGGCCATCGGGCGTACCGGGCATTTGTCCGGTGGGCCCATTTTTACATTCATTTGTTTGTTTTTGTAATATAAACAATGAAAGGTGGTGACCTTAAGTTATCTAAGTGACCTATATATCATGTGTAACCCCAGTAGCAAAAGACCGCGGGGATGATGCACCAGGGTTCTGACAAACCATCCTACTTTGGCAAGATGTCCTACCGCAAGTATCGCATTCTGGGAGCCTGGGCTTAGCTACAGTAGCTAGCGAGCTGATTGGAGACTAAAACAGCCAACCAGGTCTGTGATTGGTTGGTTTTGTGGCACTCTTATAACAATGTACAGAGTTGAGCACGCACAAAACGAGATGTTGCGAGTGCTAAACACACACACCGAGCGCAGGTCTGCAGATGTCTGTGAGCACACAGAGCAGAGATGATTATTATTATAAAATGGGTGTACGTCTTCATGATTCACAGCAGCTTTAAATAAAGCAGCCGTGGTGAGACCAACAAGCTCCGACACTCAAACAAGGACTCTGTGGCTTTAAAGAGTACAAAAATAAAGCTTTTATTCTGAAAGGTGGAGACATTTGAAGTTCTTGGTCACAGTACTTGGTTTATCAAATAAAAACATTCAAGGAAAAAAGACTTTAAAATGTTTTAAAGTAGAAACATTTGTGCATAATCATCGTTTGTGATCAGACCAAACATCCGAGAGCAGCGTGTTATTTATCAGCCGGGATTATTAATGCAGAGAAGAACCGCTTGGATCCTTTCTGGGATTCAAGGTTCAGCTGGTCGTGGGCTTCGGAGTGGTGGACGCTGATCTCTTATTGAATTCTTCCAGATGTCTCTGTGTGTGTTTCCATTCAGGATCAAGGCAGATCTTCCTGTCAGTCTGAGTGGTGACGCTGTAAGAAACACACGATACACAGTGTAAATGCACACATCACAACATCGCAAACAGAGTCACTGAGAAAGAAACAATTTAACCAAACGCCAAAATTAAGGCCAGACTGAAAAAAAGGAAAAACTACGGATCAAACATAGAAATGACAAAAACTAAAATAAGTTCATGTTTGAATCAGAAAGACTGATTGTGACTAAAACTAAATGATAGAGCGACTCTGTGACACTGACGTTTCTGAATCTGTGCCACCTCTCCCAAGTTTGATGCCACGTAAACGAACCGTGACATCTAACGTATCCACTGTTTTATTGCAGCTTAACTGCACTTTACATTTCAGCCTGGTTTCTGGTCCAGGATGAAAAGAGCTCATTTGGCTAAAACCGGAAATATTTCTGCTGCAGTAAACGACAAACTCACTGCATGTGGACGGACAGCTGAAACATCTGTCACGTGACTTTCATGTACTCACATGACTGCTTCGAGAGGGCAGCCACTGGTCTTCA
>VUQR01018491.1:4021-14294 GCA_015108515.1 Hemichromis elongatus | reverse complement strand
TTTAACCTAAAAAGCAGCAAAGAAAGAAGTAAAAAACAAAAACCTTATGAATCCTACTGTCAGAGCTAAATGATAAAATAACTATGTAACTATGTAACATTTATCATAAGTGAATATGGGATACTCCTCCGTGAATCGCTACCTTATCGTGGTGGAGGGGTTTGTGTGTCCCAGGGATCCCAGGGGCTGTGTTGTCTGGGGGCTATTGCCCCCTGGTAGGGTCTCCCATGGCAAATTGGTCCTGGGTGAGGGACCAGACAAAGAGCGATTCAGAAAGACCCCTATGCAAAGAACACCGAGGGAACAGTTCACCCTGCCTGGGATAGGGTTACCGGGTCCCCGCCCTGGAGCCAGGCCCGGGGAGGGTGCCCGAGGGCGAGCGTCTGGTGGCCGGGCCTTAGTCCATGGGGCTCGGCCTCGGGCACAGCCCGAAAAAGGGACATGGGCCCATCTTCCGGCAGGCCCACAACCGCTGGAGGCACCGTAGGGGTCGGGTGCAATGTGAGTCAGGCGGCAGCCAAGAGCGGAGGTCCTGGCGGACCGATTCCCGGCTACCAAGACAGGCAATTGGGACATGGAATGTCACCTCTCTGGTGGGGAAGGGGCCTAAACTAGTGCATGAGGTTGAGAGGTACCGGCTAGATATAGTCGGGCTCACCTCAGCGCATGGCCTGGGCTCTGGAACCAGTCTCCTGTTTGCTTTGTTTCCTTTCTTTAAGAATGCTTTCTTGACAGCCAGCCTTCAACTGAGACCAAGTGAAATGAGATTTTATGGATCAGCTGAAAGGTCACATGTATCTCTTTTTGCTTTATCTCTCTTAAATGATTCATTGGTCGATGTTAAGTTGTGCAACAAACAACAACAAAAAAACATTTTAGGGAAAATGATCGGTACAATAACTGGACTGAAAATGAGTTAAAGCAGCTAATGTCCAAAGTAGGAAAACATTACACTGGAGAAATATTGCTTGAGATGACTTTAAAGTCTAACTTCTTGGAAACAAAAAACAAAGAGATGACAAGTTGCTCAAGACATTTTCATTGTTCTAGAGGTTTTCAGTATTATTGAGCATCACATTTTTTAAAATTTGTTTTCTTTGCCAACTATGAAGTTTACTTTATTCTTTTACATGTTTGAAATAAATCTTTTTATCTATCTATCAAAATAATAGCAGTTAAAAGTTATGAATTCATCAGATTTCCACCACTTTATTTATTTCGGGTAATTACTTTTTTCATATTTTAAATAACTGGCATATAACGCATAACACTGATTCTATCTAGCTCATGTCTGCCACAGTCACTTTGTTTACCAAGCCAGTTTTTAAATGAATCTTTGCTCTGCGTGAAAGGAAAATTATGTTTTTTTTTATGGTCACTCAATAATTGATGACGATGTGAGTAACCATTTAAATGAAGATAATACACTAAAATCATCATAATTACTTTAGAATTCCACTGGGATGTGAGGCCAGGGTAGAAAGAGACAACTCTGTTTTAGGAAAGTGGTGCTTCGTTAAATTCACACAAAGAGAAAAATAAATGTGTTTTCCTTTTAATACATTACAATAAGTGCACAGTTTTCAAGCTGGTACCCTTGGGATGCTACTTTCTCCAGTACTCAAGATTAATTCAAGTCATGTTTCGGTGGTGCACTTAAAAAAAACCCACCAAGAAACAACACTTAGAATAATTTCACTTCATTAAATTGACTACATTGTTTACAAAATGGTGCAATAAATATTCATGATACCAGTAGGAAACATGTTATTGCAATGTTCTAACATACTTATAATATAATTGATAGTGCTGATAATAATACAGCCTAAAGCTGTTGTAGTTTTTTTTCTCTTCTTTTTCATTACAATTTAGTTTCATTATGTATTTATTTATTGCTGAGATGGGTGTTTGTTTGGGGCAGCATTGTACAGTATGTGCAGCTGGAAGTGTTGAGGTTTTTTTGAGGTCTCATTCAGCTCGGAGCAACATTTCTTTGAGGCAGTATAAATGAAATCATGCCCTAGAAAACATGGGGAATTGTAAATGTCACTGTAAAGGGAAAACAGCAAATGCAATTTGCAGAGAAAACATAGTTTAGACACACTTGATACTAAATTTATGTACAATTGGACAGTTTATATTTTATTTACATCTTTTTCATACATTTTTGAGTGTCAAAAAAGCCTAGAAGTAGGCACGAGTGGGAGAAAACTAAATTTGATTAGATATTTATGGGGGCTGTTGAATGTGTTAGTTCAGTCAGGTAACTAACAGTGAGTATAAAAAAAGAAAAAGTTAGAGAAAGCAAAAATGAACAAATGAACTGATCAATCAGTGGACTTGTTCAAGGACAAATGGAAGCAAATGGTTCCCTCTCTGTGCAAATAAAGATGGCAAGATAGCAACTATGGAATGTCATACATTTACAGCTTGACATTATCCAATTTACTCTAAAGCCTATTAGAAGCAGATATCACACCCGGTTCAACAGCAGTCAGAGAAGAAAGTGCGAGAGGGTGTTGTGGGGAAAACAACACAATGGGCTTATACAGTTGCTTGGGGAAAATGCTTCAATATCAAATAACTTGGGGATTGTGATATTTCAGGAACTCTATTACAAGAAGCAAAGCAAAAAGTAGAGTTTATACGCCGGACTGAAAGACAGCACAGAGGCACTAATCATGGCAGCACAGGAACAAGCTCTGACCACAAGATCACAAGAGCAAAGAAACATTGGTGCTGAGTGGACTTCCAGATACAGATGGACAAGATGGTGGTGGCTAACCAACTGGACAAAGTAGTGGTGGACAAACAGAATAGGACGGCTGTAGTGATAGACAAAGCGTCCAGAAGAGGGCAGTCCTAGGAACAGCTAAAATACTTTGCAGGACCCTCAAGCTCCCTTTGGTAGAGGACCTGAGTTTAAAGGATAGACCGCCCGCACATGGACATGGAGGACTGTGTTTTAAAATAGACTTTACGCACACTTTAATAATTGTGAAATCAACTGTTTACAAAGCCAGTAATTATATATACTACATTGTAAAAATGTCAACAACCTTTAATTCCACAAGTCACCCAGATAATCCCTAACACACATGGCTCCTTTTCTGTTGATTTCTGATGCTGAATGCAGTTCTATGAGGAACTCTGTCTCTTCGCAATATCTCTGTAAAAACAAAGATGCAAGAGTCTTTAAACGCTTAATTTACTGCCTAGGGAGCAGACAATGGACACCAGAGTCTAGCCTAGCACCTTTTAGCCTAACCCATCTGCCACATTTATACTTTCTAATACATTGATTATGCCACCCTCTTCCCTGGCTAGAGGTCTGGTCCCTTCCAGCAAGCTGAGACTGTGCGTTGTTTTCAACAGATCAGATTAGTGCACCCAGCAGTACTATTGTGGTGAACGGCTCTATTGGAGCTCTATACCAACCCCTCTTTGTTATGATACCATATACCATAAGATGTGTTATGATATTATGACACAGCATAAAAAATTTGTCATTCAAATCACTCTGTTAGGGTGCTTTAGCAGATCTTCTTAAAGAGACGCTTAGAGAGACTGAAAAATGTAATTTATATTTGTTTTTATTATTTAAATGTACTGATGTTAGCAACAACACATACATGTGCAATTGACAGGATTAAACAATTATCAACTCAAGTCTTCCAGATAGAAATGTGCATGTATCTGGATGTTCAAGCATGTGCACACATGTCTCTAAGGCATTTTATCTGAGTTACTTCTCTATACCTTTAACTGCTGAAGTGTATTTCCAATTTGCCCATGGGTCTATTAGCACTCAGTTTCAATTACCAACACACTAATGGATGTTGACACTGGATCTACTTCACTTTCAAATCCAGGAAGCTCACTTCTTCAGATGAGTAGGAATGTCTCATCAGCAGCTGTAGCAGATGCTTTTGAGATTTTGTGTGACAGCACCAAACCAGATGGCCTGTAGAGTCTGACCCACATATCAGGAAGTTAGAAGAGATGGTTAGAGGCTTGAAGTCGTGACAGAACTCGCAAAGAGGCATTAAGATTCAAAGCCAGATGCCCAGCTGGCTCTGCCAGGACTGACTTTATTGCGTTTTCAATTACCTGCCTGGTACTGGAAATTCAATTGAACATTTAGTCCTTGATTGAGCAGGAGTATTGTCTTAACGTGTCCAATCTAGCCTGGAAAGTTTTCGCAGCAGATTGGAAAGCACTCTGAATACTTTATTTTATTGCAACAGTAAAGTTGCATTAGAAGGTTTTTTTTGGAATTGTGTGGGTTTTTTTTATACAAATAATGTCACATGTAGCTTATCTATTAAGCTGCAAGACTGTAAAGCAACACCAAAAACATGACTGAATCTCAAGATCTCAACTTAATATTAAGCATTACTATCCCTTCAACATATGCTGGGACAGCTGCAGGTCTATCTGCAGGACACAGAATGTTTTCATACATCTCAAGGCTTTTTTTTTTTTTTTTTATACTAGCAATGCTCCATGTCACCTGATGCCATCTGTTAACTCTCAATACGTTTATCTTTTGCTTTCAAAGTTCAGTGCCTTAGAACATAAGTCTGTATAATGCTGAATAGAGATTATTATAGAGATCATTATGTAAACGCAAGTCTAAATTGATCATGAAATATACAGAGATAGATGAAGCTTTTGGGTTTAAAAGTTCTTTAGAATAATTGGCTGCTGTGTTGTAAAAGAAAAAAAACTAATGTGATTAGAATGGAAGCATTTTACACAATGGAGATTTATTTTTCCTTTTCGTGACTGGAAGCACAAAGAGGAGTTCAAACCTCAGAGACAATAATGCACAGCTTAGATAGCAGTTAAAGGAAAAGCTTTTCCTTCTCAAAACATGAAATTCACATCCATGCCGAAGTTGCATTACCAGCAGGGGGGGAAAAATCCATTTAAAGCCACAAAATGGGTGGTGAGTACAAGTTGTTTTCCAGGGTCCTTAACAATCAGAATTGATTAAGCTAGAGGACTAATATGTATTTAAATGTAAATGTGTTAATAATGTCTGTTTGAACACTATACAGTAATTATTTTCATGTTAGCTTGAAATAAAATATCTCCTGCAGCTTACTGCACCATACTGCAAACTCTAAGCAAAACTGTGTGTGTAAAAAGTGTGTATGCACTTCTGTGTGCTATAAAAATAAAAACCGAAAAACATAACTGAAAAAGACAAAAAATAATATAACATTAAATATTAAGTGTTTTTGCAGGATAAGTGCAAAAAAACAAAACAAACAGTTTGTCTGCATGTATCACAGAGCCATGGTTCAGTGGCTGAGAGTGTATGACTGGGTTCCTAGTGCTCAAATACTGTACTTCTTAACTTGTCTGATTACGTGCTCACAAAAAACAGTTAGTGAGGAAAGAAGAGGTCCGGTAACTTAAGCATCAGTAATTTCTAAAAACAAAGTTCTTAAGCATCAAGCACTCCCAGGAAAACTCCTTTCCTCGCCGTTTAACTTCTCTCTGTATCGTCCCATGTTGCTGACTTTCTCACAGGTCATTCCTGTGTTTTTTTTTTTTTGTTTTTTTTCAGTGCTCATTAGTGTATTTTCTTTTTATTACCTGTTGATTTCTGTATTTGTCTTGATTTTACATACAAAACATCATGGACTACCCAGAATGCATTTTGATTCCTAAACTCTTTATAGACAAGTGAATTTGTCCTTAATTCTCTGCACTTTGCATTTAATCCTAATAGCTGTACTGTGAGATATAGAAGCTGTGAGTCTGACAAGCATTGAGGCAATCAATTCAGTAGGATAAGAGAAAAATCTGATTTATGCTTTTCTAACACAGTAATTTGCAAAGAAAAAAAAAGGAGAAAAAGACAGTCAAATAAGTGCCAAACTTGTCTTTTGCTAGTTCCATAAATTTATTCCAGAGCCTATTTGGATTTTTGAGAACAAATGCCTGCTACACAACTGTAATACAAAGAAAAGCTGCCTATAGGTGATGTTAACTGAAAATAATGTCGAAGGACAAGAAATACCAACGGCAGATACCTTTGTCTTTGGACACAATACATAAATAAAAGAAAGAAGCAATTTCTAGCCTCACATTAATGATACATATGCTGATACCTGAACTTTTAATTAAAACACTTGTGGCTTGTTTTGACATTTCAAACAACTTTGCTTAATATTCCCTTCTGCAAGCACTCAGTGCCAAAGCCCTCAGTACACTCAGTGTGTGGCACAGCCAACTGATAAGATTTCCTCCATCCTATAACACGGAAGGAGCTGCAGGATCCTGCCACAATCACCACAAATTTAGACTGGAGAGATGGCAACAACTTTGTAGTCTTGGCAGTTAAACTTTCCATTTCTCAAGACTAGTCTTAACACTTCTCACTCACATGCTAAATTAATACATTCTTTTGTCTCTCATTGACATGTATTCCATTGGCCCAAGCTTAAACTTGTTCTGCACAAATTTTACAGGTCAGTTTAGCATGACAAAGATAGTCTGTGAAAGGAATTTTATAGTCTCATTGGTGGTATGGGAATTTACCATAAAGTCAGATTCTACTTGTTGATTCAGAGGTACTACCAGGCTGCAAGTTTAGGATTTAGGCTTTCCCCCCTCTCTTTGACTATTATTTTCCAAATGATGGGGAAATTAAGGTAAATCATGGCATGTGTAGGAACATACTAAAACATATTACTTCAGCTGGAATGTTGGACAATGTTTCCTCTTGCATTCACTGTATCACAGACTGAGCCAAGTCACTGTTGTATACCTTGGAGGGAAAAATGGCATATCAGGGGAGAGATTTCCCACCCTTCCAGTTTAAACTACAGTTTTAATAATTTTGTATAGAATGTGCTACATCAGGGAAATTAGAGCTTTCTTTAACTGGGAAATATAACATTTTAAGAACAATAAATTATTCAGTACAACATCAGTAGTTATGTACTGTTATCGCAAACCTTGTGAGTTTTGAACAAAGCACTGTTTAAAAACCAGCACGGTTGGAAGAGAACGTTAATTATTAGGGATGCAACAATAACAATTTTTTCAAACCAATATCATACCGATAATTGGATCTGAGTGCTTGCCGATACTGAGTATAAAAACTGATACTTCTGCCACACACAAAAAAGGCAATGAATTGGAAGACAGGTTTTATTTTATTCTCTGTCCTAAAAAAAAAATATATTAATAAAAATGACCACAAAAAAAAAAAAAAATTTCAAGTAAAAAATAAGCACTTCTGTTAAATTCTGTTTCTGTCATGTTCATATATTATGAAGTAAGTCCACACTGCTGACATTTTGTTTAGCGTAGCTACAGCAGCCTCCAGTTTGCCCCCCTAGTGGCCAATCTAAAAAATTTCAACAGAAATGACAAGCTACCCTCAGACTCATGAAATAAGCTGGTATTGGTTCATGGTATCGGTTAACTTTTATGCGTATGAGTACACACCCATTTTACGGTATCACCACCGATACCCGATACCAGTATCGGTATCGGTGCGTCACGATTATTTATCATAGTTAAATATCTCAAAATTTGGCTCCCAAATTATAGTGAGACAAATGAGGTATTATTCTTAACTAATATGTTGCAAAAAATGTAAATTAGATTCATATTGAATGAAAGTGGTCTGCTGTCAGATATTTGAATATGTGGTAACATCACAACAGTTTGAGCTCCTCTCACTTGAATGCTTTGCTTAATTATCTGTCTCTAAATAAACCACATCACTATACTCATATCTTATTTTCTCTTACACATTTTTCTTCTCTCATTGTAGACACAGGTACTGACTGTTTTATTTTATTTTATTTGTATTATGTTACAGTTTGTGCAAGGACAGGAAGGAAGGAAGATGCAAACAGGCAGGAAGCTTACTGCAGGATGGCAGGTTGCCAGGCAGGCAGGCAGGCAGTGGAAACAGGAGCAATCAGGAATCACCGCAATTGGGACTCAAGATGACACATAAGTGTGAGAGGCAATCAGGCACACAACAATGGCAAGATGGTGAGTACAGACCCTGTCAAGGATGCTGTTTTTATATCCAATCATGTTAGAGACTGGTTGCCAATTAACCTAATTAGCTGTTAGATGAGGCTCCGTAGTGCAGTTACCACTGTTGTCCCATGGCAAGGGTATCTTGGGTTTTAATCTAGCAGCTGGCTGGGACCTTTCTGCGTGGCCATAGGTGTGAAGCTGTCTCTGTGTTAGGTGTACCATGCCTCATGCCTCAGCTGTGAGAGGCTCAGGACCTCCACAAACCTGAGAAGAATAAGCTGTAAAAGGAAAATAGAGAATAGAAGATCCCCAAAAACATCACACATTTTTTATTCTTTTCATACAACCTATTATTAACCATACTGTTTAACTTCAATTTATAATTTAATTTGTTATCATTCATTCACTATTCTTAGATGTTTCGTGTTGTTTCCACCAAATTTTGACCTTACCGTCCAAATATGACAGCAGAACTCAATGTTCATTAGACCACACAACGTTTTACGAGTCGGTGTGAATTGTGGCCTCTGCTTCCTGATTTAGCTGACTCACACAAGCCCATCTGTTCTATCCTGATTATCCTGACTCGGTTTGAGTTTGAGCAGGTTAACTTGACCATGTCTGCATGTCTAAATGCACTGGGTGTTTGTGTTTAGATATATGCCTGAATGTACAGTTGAGCAGGTGTACTTAACAAAGGTGCCGGTAAGTGTAAATAACTTCAGCTATGTATAATGGGCTGAACTTTTTTGTCTTGTTGGTACACTAGTGAGTGTTTTTTTCTGACAGGGACTGAATTGATAGCCTCCATTATATTTTTCTTTTAGTGTTTTTTCGGTTTGTGATTCCTGTGACTCTGTGCCAATGAAAAATGTATTTCCACTTCTCCACTGAGTGACTCAGTTTCAGACTAGGTGAAGTCAGGGTGTGATGTGTAATAACTTGAGGCCCAAACAGTGATCCTACAGGCAAATAATGACTTAAGGTAGAACATCTATTCAAGGTGAAAGGTGGGAATGGAAATCAAACTTGTTCATGTTTAGAATTTAGGATTGATGATTTAAATAGGACCATGGGAGAATGCATGAACATTTCCATTTCTACCATGAGTTTCACGAATCATTCAGGGGAAAGCAGAGAATGTATGGAACAAGGCTGTATTAGTATGAACGCATTATCCAGAATCAGATAAAAAGCAGGAAGAATTTTACAATACTGGGATTTCTTTTTAAATACTGTATCACAAAACAAATACGATGACAGCTACTAAAATGGAAGTACTGTAAAATAACTTACTCTAAACAACTAAACTCTCTATATTGTTTATATAGAGAAGTTATATAGAGATGCTATCCCTCTAAATTATGTGTAGTTCATTGAAGACAGTGATAATAAAATAATACTTTAAAATATATTTTCCTAAGAGAGCATGCATGTTAATAGGCTACAAAGCCATGAGGCAGGAGGAAGAGTAAATACTGTATGCTTCCAACTGAGAAGTGTTCTGAAAGCCTTGGTGTACTGAGCATGGTCTTATTTTTGGTACAGGACCCTCATCCCAAGATAAAGACCTGCAGAATACAAGAACTATATACTGCAAGGAAGTTTTCTCTTTTTCCCCAGTTGATTTTTTTATGCTTTTGCCAGGAAACGTCTGACAGTGTATGCCTTTCAGTTAAGTATTGTTGTAAGAACTTTTTTGACTTCCTCTATTAGAGTTGTCAGATAACTCACCTTAGAAAAAATTGATTTATTACAGCACGAGAATAAACTTAGAGTTTGGCATCTAGGTTTTGTTTTCATCTCTCCCTGTGAATATATCACATATAAAATTAGGTAATGATGAGTAAACAACCCCTCTGAGATTACAGGTGGATGCTGGGTTGCAGGAGGAATTCGAACAGCATTAAGCTATGCAGGGCCATAGCAAAATTGGCATTTTAGATAGAGAATTTAAAAAAGGAAGCTTTAAATAACAAGAGTAGGTTTAATATGTGATGCATATTGCTTGCAGCTAGTCTGCCTAAACTACCTTCCAAGCTTTTCTCCATTTATATTCTAATATGTAAATCATCCATCAAACCATCAAAATTTACTGATAATGTCATGGAGTTTGTTTTTAGCTGTGGTTTATAGTCTCATAGCTGTGCGTACAACCATGGCTATTAACAACTAGAAAAGGTTATGATCGAATTATTAGAGTCTGCATAAAAATCTGTGTTTATACACAGCACAAACAATTGTAGAGTGTACT
>VUQR01018489.1:58964-69591 GCA_015108515.1 Hemichromis elongatus | reverse complement strand
CCAAAAGGGCCCCCCCCCCCCCCAAAGAAAAGGTAAAATAACAACAACAACAACAATAATAATAAATGCACAAGATAAGTATACATATTCAGACTTTCAAAGACATGGTCATATATTCATTCCTGTATACACATTCCTGCAGTCGTTTAAAAAAAACAAAGATTCAGGAGCCTATCATGCAGGGCTTGCTGCGTTATTAATAAAATATCAAAATAAATTTGGAAATTCAGTTCTATTCATTTTTATTTATATAGCACCAAATCACAACAGCAGTTGCCTCAAGGTGCTAAAGTAAAACTCCAACAATCAGGTAAGCAAGGTGAAAGTGGGAAAGAAAAACTCTGTTTTTACAGGAAGAAACCTCTGGCAGAACCCGGCTCAGGGAGGGGCAGCCATCAGCCATGATCGGTTGTGGGTGAGGGGGTTTCATTCATTCAGAGTTGTAAGACAAGTTTGGATGAGATGTGAGATTCAAAATTCAAATTTTGGTCAGAAACACCAAGGTTCTTAGCAGATGATTTGATGTTGTTGGTAGAGAGGACCGATGTGACAACTCCCAGGGAAAATTGTCAGGATCAAACACAGGAACCTCACTTTGAGATGAGGGAAATTTGAAGTCATCCAATTATTAATGGAAGTGATGCATTGACTGAGGAAGCAGAGGTTGTTTGGTTTAATATAGAAATGCAGCAGAGTATCATCTGCATAGAAAGGATAGAATGTGTCTTTGAAACTGATGGCCTGGGTTTAACCTACATAAAGAAAAGAACTGGACTAAAGGACTGCACATGTAACGGCTGCCAATGAGGACATATGGTTATTAACATGAAATCTGAAATTTCTGTGAGATAAGTATGATGGCAACACATTTAGTGCCATATCATTGCTATCAACCCAATTTTCCACTCCATCAAAAAGAACGGTATGATCAGTATTGTCAAAGTTTGCAGATAAGTCAAGCAAAACTAAAATGAAATGTTACTTTGATGCATCAAGATAAAGATTATCTTCAGTCATTTTTGTCAAAAACAAGATTGGAGTTTATCAAATTCATTGTTACCCAAGTAGCCGATCAGCGACAGCTTTCCCTAGGATTTTTAAAAAGTGCTATTTTGTAAATGGGTTCGTAATTGTGTAAAATCGCAGAATCTAGAAAGGGAAACTGTAGGAAAGGTAGAATAAGAAACAAGTTCTTGCAACTCATAAAATCCTACAAGGTTAGCTACAGCAATTTTTTTCACCTTATATAACATAAAAGTACTTATTAAGCATTTTATCTTAAACGATTTATGCATTTACTGTCAATATTGACATAAAAACCTTAAATTGTCTTTTAATTCAGCTCAGTTTTAAATCTAATACTGGTCAAACTGGTCAAACTGAAACGAGATCTGCTTGATTTATGCGGATATATATTTAGTTTTGGCCAGCTTGTGGTTTACTTCTCGCTGGGTAAAATTCGTGCCACACAGTTATAATATATAAACATTAAAGCGAGAGAATCAGACCTGTCTTTGTGTTACTCAGTGGGAGGACAAAGCCATGCAGCTTCATTTGCACTGAGCGCTCTGTGCTTTATAAAAGAAAAATCCCACACTCTTCTTACTGTGAGGTGCTTCGAACAAAAGCGTCAGATGCTGTGTCATGTTATCCTCACTGTCCCACAGAGCAGCACAGCCCTCGGGGCTACAGAAACACACACAGTCTTTTCTCTTTCTAAAACATCTGAAGCCGCCATGTGACCTTTAAACCAGAGTCTTAGATGAGGCTACAGCTGCTTTTCCAGAGCTTAGTTTTGATCTCGTTCTGAAATAATTTTTGTCTAATAGATGTGTAGCCAAGAGGCACTGCTTCGCCCCAGCGGCGCTTTATCGGCCGTTTGGGGAGCAGGCTGCGGGAGTGAAGAGCCTCTCCCAGTTCCAGGCCCTGCAGGATGGGGAGAAGGAACTGGCCAGCCTGCGGGAGCTGGGCCTGAATGACACCGAAATCCAGCTGTGGCAGAGCAGAGATGCACCAGAGACAGCAGAGAAGGTAAAACATCCCCGGAGCACAGAAAGGCAGGTAGAAACAGGAGATGCTGGGTTTGTCTTGTGGTGTGGAGTGTTTCCTCTGCTTTTATGCAGACAAATACATTCCATTACATAATTGTGTCAAAGTCTTTTTGAAAAAAGGATCCAAAACCCTTTTTTTTGTGAAGCTGGGTGAACCAGACAGTAGAGTTTCCCCAGCATTATCATTTATTTACATTTTTACTGGTTAATGCATAACTTAAATCTCAGATACTTTTTTTTTTTTTTACTTATGAATTTGTGGAGAGTGTTTCACCAATTTCATTTCAGAGAATGCACAATTTTTTATTTCATAAATTTAAGATTTCCTCAAAAGTTTTGAGGGATTATTTTTAAAGAAAAACATGTAAGCAATCTTAAACGTTAATGCACACGTGCTTTACATGAATGCTCTTCTACCCATGCAGTCCCATGGTGTATGTGCAGCTCCAGGTGCAAAGGAGGAGCGCTTGCAGGCAATTAAAGACAAAATCGCCACTCGGATGGAGCTCCTGTCCCGCCCACAACGCTTTGCATCCAGCCAGCCGCTGTCCCGCCGGGAGATGGAGATCGAACAAGCCCTGTTTCATGGGAATGACCGCCTGGGTTTTCTCACAGCGCTCTATCATCGAGGTACAGAGTTTGTAGTGAAGGACAAGTCACAGATCAATAAGGTCAAAACTTATAGTTACACTCCAGAGCCTTAATCGAGAGCATTACAGCAGTTTGAAAGAACTTCCAGGATAGGGATTGTATGTTTTTGACCTTCCAGGCCATAAATGATACCTTTAATACATCTTCAGTTCTGTTTTATAAGTGACTAGTTGTGTTTTTTTTGTGGAACTGATAGTAAGAAAGCTCCATCATTGACCTTTCATCTGAGAGGCCACAGCTGCTTTCACTTTTAAAATGATTCAATTGTATTTAAATAGTGAACCCTGCTTTATTTTGAGCCATAAATGTACATTTACAGCAATGAGGTTATTGTTTGTACAAGTTGAGACTTCAGACTGCTCTAAAGACTCCACTTCAGGCAGTTCTTTTTTTTCTACTATTGGGTTTAAAAGAAAGTGGATATCCCCAATCTGAACATTTATAGCACACAAGCCCCGCCCACATGTTGTTCAAGCCTTCTTATTTTCAAGGGGCAGCTATTCAGAAAAAGAAAGTTTCAAGTAACCATCAAAATTAACCACTACTCACTTACAACTGTGTAGTCTTCAGGGTTTAGCAGAGAAAATAAATGCGCGTTATCAGCCTTGCTGGCTCTGATTCCTGCTCTGCCCTATGGGGTCCAACAGGGTTCAGTTTTAGGCCCACTGCTTTTTGCACTTCTGCTTCCACTGGGATGCATTCTTAGAAAGCATGGGATCTATTTTCACTCCTATGCTGATGATACTCAGATCAATGTCTCAACTCTATGAAAATATATCTTGTAGGTCTTGATGACATAAAATCTGGCTTTTTTTGAGGTGTTTGGCAAAGCGGAAAACCTATCCACCTAGGAAGCATGGATTACTGTAACTGTAACTGTTGAGCTAAGCCAGTCTTCCCGCTTAGTGGAAAATACTGCATCGTGTCTTTTACTATGAGACACATTAAGAAAGGTGTATAACACCTGTTCTGTCTTTACTCCATTGGTTGTTGTTGTTGTAAATGATGTTGTCTGAGCTGCTTTCCCTTTACACTCCTGTGCGAGCTCTTAGGTCCTATGACCAGTTGTTCCTATATATACGGCATTCTAAGCGGTAGCTCAGACGAGACCTTTACCTAAGTGGAAATTTTAAAACTCATCTTAAAACACATTTATGTTCCCTGTCCTTGAGACACTGATTGTAGTTCTTTTTACTGTAGTATGCTATGGTATTTCAAAATTTTAAAAAATCTGCAGTCATCTATCATAATTGACATGTCAGGAAAGTGTAATCTGTGTTGTTTCCATCACAGATGAAGATAAGAAGGAGAACCAACAGGGGGCGTCATCCTCTGACCCACTGGACTCTATCTATAGAGACGTTTTCAGGGAGCAGGAGGTGAAACAAGCTTCACAACATAAATCTGAGGGAGAACCAACAGAAGCACCAGACACAGCTGAATCTGACCAATCACAAAACTCACAGATAGACAGAAATCAATCGAGAGATGCTTCTGACAGTCCGTCAGACCTGCAAGCTGAAAACTGTCGCTTGTCTATCCAGCCAGACTCAGTTTCAGACACCTCAGATCAGCAGCACGTTGAAAACAGACCAGAGCAACTGCGGCTGCCTCCTCCGAGACAGATTAATATAAGCCAGCCAATCAGCAGCCTGCGCGGAGCAGCAAAGGCGGGTCCGAGCGGACCGCTGACTGTAACGGGGGAGACTGAGACAATTACAGATGAAGAAATCCTGAAGAACCGGGAATCAGAAGAAGGGATCTGGAGCATTCCAAGGTTCCGAAACTACCAGCCAGGGAAACCCTCTAAGGTCTCAGCAGCTTTCTTTGTAAACCTCACACCTATTCGATGATCCTGAAAGATTAGTTCCTTTATTAAATGCGGAAATATTATTTCCGCAGTTTCTGCTCTCCCAGACTGTTGTTTCCAGCTAACATAGCTACCGTTAAAGGCATTACATCATCTGAAAGTGTGCACATCCACATCAGCATGTGGTGTATTTATTCCCTGTTCCCCATAGGGATAACATTAAAGGCACAGTGATGCTGTATGTTGGCTGCACAGTAATGCTGCTAAAATGACACATTAAAATGGAACAAATCATCTCACAGCAATTAACGGCCTTTAAGATGTGCAGGTTGAGAGGCACTCACTTGTAAATTGGGCTTGATGATAATTGTTGTATACTGTAATTATAGTTTCCCGCGAGCACATCTAAGCTGCAGCTCAAAACAGAGGGCCACATCCTGGAATCATTAGATGTACTTTCAACACAATACAGTGTGTCAGTCAAGAGGTGGGTGGTACAGCGCATGACCAGCTTCACTGTGCTTTCTCTCTCTTTGTGTAGGTCCTGTGTGTGAAGAACTTGAGCCCACGGGCATCAGTGGCCCAGCTGGTGGCGCTGTTCTCCAGATTTGAGAGGAAGGACAGCCCCCCAGTTCTTTACCGGGTGCTGACTGGGAGGATGAAGGGTCAGGCATTCATCACTATGCCAGGTGAGAAAAATAAGAGGTGAGAGTAAGGGGGTCTGCGGGAACAATTATCCGCAATTCAGCCAGGGGTGCAGCAGGGGGCGTTCAAGGAGACACAAAAAAACTAACATGTTGTTTCAGTTTTTGCAAGTGTAGCATCACAAAGAAGTCTGCGCCCAAAACACTGACATTCTGCTAAAGCAGGATTGGTCCGATTGTTTTTTACAAAAAAATAAAAAATTTTGATGGGACCCCCTCATTGGCTGAAAAATGGGCATGTTAAACAGAGTTAAAAAGTATGTTTGCAGCCTACGGTTGGACGTTCTCCCCTCCACTGAAGGGGAATGGGGTTTTTTATGACTTGTCCATTTGGATATTGGAGTTAGGGTCATGTCTGTTAGGCGTTAGAGCGTGTTATTGTTTGTTGGGCCTCGCCTGTGCTTATTGCAGAAACCTCTTTTATTCTCACTATGGACGGCACCTGGCACAAACAGTAACTAGGTGTTAGACGCATAGTAAAACCACAACAGAAACCTCATCCCTGTGTGTAAAAGAGCAGCTGGTTGTGCAGTGGTTAAAGGGGATTGGTATCAGGAGGCTCCTGCTCCAAATTCTGTGCTGCTGCTTCATGCCTGATATCAAAATGGCGGAGGCCATCAAAGCAGCTTGTGGTGCTACGGCATGCTTTTCTTAACAGAAAAGTATTTTTCTACAATCATCATACATGCATGCACATTCTGTCTAGAAAAAAACATGATAAATTAATGAAAATTGCCTAAAAACCATACATAGATTCAAAAACACATAAATTACATTCGTTCTGCAACTCCACAGGGGTCCTTTTATTCCAGACTCTCCCCTCATGAAACCGGAAATCCGGAGAGTGGGAGTTGTTATTTTCCTTATTTCGTTTTTTGGTATTTTCCTTGGGGTGTTACTTGGCGTGTTTGTTTGTCTTTGGCAGATGCAGAAACAGCCCAGAATGCCTTGCAGTTAGTCCACAGATACCGGTTGCTTGGGAAACCTTTGGTGGTCGAATTTGGCCGTGAACGACAGGAAGAGGAGAAACAGAGGGAGAAGGAAGGGAAGGAGGAGAAGAAATAAAAAAACATTTTTCTTATGGTTTTTTTTCTGTAAATAAGACTGAAACAGATGTGTATTATTTTTTTGTAGATATAAAGTTGCCTTCATTAGCTTATTAATGTCAGTTGTGCTTGTGTGTCTTTTTTTGATAATTTGACACATTTAAATGACCCAGAATCATAAAACATCCTGTAACACAAATCTGTTTCTCAGGAAAAGCTTTATGTTTTTCACATCAAGTATCTACTTCATTTCACATGAAGAGACAACTACGTTCTTGTTTCATGTATAAAAACAGCTTTCATCATTTTACATCATTACTGTATCTACATAGTGTCAGAGTAGATACAGCAATGTTCTCTTTCTAGATTATTTAAAGCAATAATTATTTTTATATCTAAATCAAGTGACTTGCAGTGAGATTTCTTTTAAAAGTTGTCGTGCAAGTTTTTTGAAAACACATAATGATTTTTTTTGTTGTGAAACTAACTAAGCATGCAGGCCTTACGCCTCCAACCTATCAAACTGACTGATGTGCACAATCCACAGTTTTCAGCTTATACGCAATTGCTTACAGCTGCTTTATTTTCCACTGCAGTTTAACGTGTGGTTTGGGTGGGAATTTACTGCTATTCCATATGTGGGCGCTAGATGGAGCCATTAGGCCAGTAAGGTAAAAAGGGAAGTTGACTAGGTATGAAGCAGCAGCTTGTTATAGTTGAAAGAAAGAATAAAAACTAAAATTAAGGTTGAAAAAATAACATATTCGTTAACTTAATTGAAAGTAAAAACTAGACATTAGACTTAGACAAAAAAAAAAGAAATATATGCAGGAAACAATAGTTTGGGTCTTTGTCACAGCCAGTATGGTATGTTTACTGAGGCTGTGAACTTTGGGGTTTTGAATTCGACTCTTTTTTTGTACCCCTGACATATAATGAAAAAAGAAACCACTTAAAACTAAACGCTCTTTTTTTAACCCTTGCTCTCATCTTGTTTGTGCGCAGCAGCTCTAAGCTGCACTTCCTTAGCTGAAAAGCTTAAAATAAGACTGCAGGCAATCCTATGTTGTAAAGCTTTTCACTTTTAAGACCAAATTACTGTATGTTCTAATAGTTTTGTTACAGGCTGGGGTTTTTTACTACAGAACTTCAATTCATGACATGAATTTAATGATATTTAAATTTCATCTAAATACACTAAAAATATAAACAACAGAAAGTACATTATGTGGAAGATTACCTCATATTAAACTCCAATTACCTGTTAAGTAGATCATTTATGTCAGAATACAAATATAAGATTTGCTTTTGGCAGCTGATTCAACCCAGTGAATCCTTTTTTTGTTTGTTTCTTTTAGTAAACTGACACCTGTGCCAACACATATTATTATGATTATGTTCTTTCTCATGCTGTATTGGTCAGTCAGCTGGTATCATCAGTATATTTATCTGGTTATTGTAGAACACTGTTGCATCAGATTCAGTGAGCTTTTGCAGCAGTTAACTCTCTCAGACCCAACGTTAGTCCAGATTCATGCTCATTGAACTGTGTATGGATCCTTTCCCCTGTGAAAATGTCTACAACCTCTTTTTTTCTGCAGGTGTGGTCTCTGAGTAACAACAGTAACAGAGACAGACCTCATTCATGAAGTGTTTACGTTCCCATAAGAGCTCCGTGCACCTCTGTCAGTGACATAGGGGTGCTCAGGAGGGTTCAAAGTGTGTTTTGAGTTTGTGTTTGTATTTCACACAGCCTTGGTGTGCGTGCTCACTATCTGCTTATCTACAGCGCTCTCTTGCCCAAATATGTTTGGGGTCAGGGGATTGTGGTGTGCAGGATTTGAGGTTACAACTTGAAATGAACAGAAATCCTCACGCGTCCCACTGCACCACACGTCTGTTCAGTATCGCTTGCACTGTAATGTACATAGACTTGCAATGATGTATGTAGCTTTAGGAGTCCTTGTCCATCTCATAATATTATGCATAAATAGCAATAGTTATATGTAGGCTAATAAATGTTGTGTGTAATTCATATTTGTGATTCCTTATAGTTGCACACTGTGTGTCAGGGGGAAATAACCTTCCCGTGCATATTGCAGAACTGACATTAAAGCTGACTTGGACTAAAAGGGCAGAAATACTCATTTGAGGCAACTTTTCACACCTCAGATCACAGAGCCCTTATCGCATTTTGGTGGATGCAAGCAGTCTCACAATGCAGCTATTAGTCGAGCTCAAACTGCTTATTGATCGGACTAAAGTGAGGGTTTTGTTTGTTTAGGTCTGTTCGTGTTGGATTTCTGTTTGCCCTCGGTTCAGGGCTGCAATCTTTTTCTCGTTCAGAAAATGCGAAAACAGCAGCCGAAACTCAAACAACACCGGCAGTCTTTAAATATTAACAGCTGCTCTTTAAAAGGCCATTAAAGTGTTGGATAGTCTGATTTACTTATAATAGTTATTTAACACCTCTTTTTCAGCTTTAGAGTAATTATTTAAGAAAAGTTACATCTCTCAGTTCATGGCAGTCACACTGTTTATTCATCAAACACTGGCACAGGTTGACTTACTGCTGTGGCTTACTGGGACAGCTGATGCATCAGAGCCATTATTGATTAACCTTTGCTTTTCCTTTCGGTCAATACATTTGCTTCTGTCTACAGTACCTGCAAAAACACTTTAAAAGTACATTGGATCTCAGTGGGGGGGGGGAATCACAGTGGGTATCTATACTGGTACAGACTGGGTAGTGTGTTTGGAACAAAGGGATGGATCAATTGGAAATTAAAATTATCAACATACAGAGGGATGAACAATGACAACAATGGGGCGTGCTCTCTAATGAGATGACGGATGGGCTCCTCGAGGATCTGCTACCAGATTCAGTCCAGGGCTCACCTGGCAGCGCTGGAGGGACTGAAATGTCCCACAGGGGATCAGTTGAGTTTTTGTTAGGCGAGCACTCTGGGTCACTGTCTTGAGACTGTGCTGAGAGACATAGCAAACCTTCTGGCAATGAAACATATTGATGTGCCATCCTGGAGAAGTTGAACTGCGTGTGCAAACTCTGTAGGGTCCAGATATCATGCTACCAGCAGTGACACCGAATCTAACCAAATGCAAACCCAGTGGGAAAAAAAAAAAAACAACCAGTAAAGATAAGGAGGGAAAAAATGTCAGTGACCTCCAGCTGTTGTCTCATTGTTGCCCCTCTAGTGCACCTGTTGTTAATACATTTACACCAAAGCAGCTGAATCTGATTAAAAACCCAGTCTGCTACTTAAACGACCAGATCAATATCGAGAAGTTTAACGGGCTTGTTGGTAATCTCTGATTAAAAAGTGTTCCTTTATAATTTTTTAACAGCATGTGCTAGTTTAACCCGTGCTTTTCCTTTATGTCAGTACATTTTACTATCTGCAAAACCATTCTTATGAACAAAGCAGTGTAGGAAAGAAAAGCTCAGCAAAAAGCATGTAGGAAAAGTTTACATTTATTTCCAAATACAAAATAGTACAATGCAAAAAAGGATGGTTGTGGTCATTTAAACATGGAGTCATCACAGAGTTTGTCTAGCAAAAAGCTCCAGCTTCATTGTCTCATCATTGACTGTGGTGCACAGAGGACAATGTACACACAGACAGTATATAAAAGATGGATGCCGCCATCGTGTTCTCACTCATTGGTTTGCAAAGTTTTTATAACCTCGAGGTGATCAGTTTCACCATTTCCATCTTAAGTGTTGTGAAGACTTCTTACCATGAAGACTACACTGGTTTATTGCTCTTCTGAATTCCACTGTATTCAGTGAGACTAAATTGAGACTGATTGAGACCATAAGGTCTCCAGTAAAGTGTTTGCTAAGGGACTCTTATAGGGGGACAATTTCTTGTAGAAGCCTAATTTGCAATAAGAGCAGTGACCACTTTTAAATACATTTTAACTAGATTAGATGACCAGTGCTTACATGTTAATATCATAATTTTCCCATTTGAAATTTAATTTTAGTTAATATTCTTTGTATTAAAACACCAACACTATACAGAATAACACTATACACTATAAACACTAATATCTGTACTGGAAAACTGTATTCTGCTCGACTGGAAATCTCATTTTGATACAGTGATATTAAGGTACAAGGCACTTGCAATTCTTTGAAAATGCATCTATAATTTCAAATAGGATAGAAATTAATACAATTTATAGTTATAGTTTACATTTTACAGGCACAGTCCAACATTGGCTTCAGGTAATACAGTACTGTGTGAAGTATTCTTTCTGATTTAGATTAGAAACATTCGTTTTGGCTCCAATGTGAAATCTTTACACATGCAGCAAATGCTGAGCTACTTAAACCCCCCC
>VUQR01018489.1:43853-58944 GCA_015108515.1 Hemichromis elongatus | reverse complement strand
GTGGTTAGTAACCCCCCCCCCCCCCTTGCAATAAACTATTGTATTTACACTGGCATACTGTTTTTAATAATCCATTCTTAAACTGTTTTTACTGACAATGTCTTTGTGTATTTATATTTCACAAGGATAGTAAAAGACTGACAATAAAGATCAAATGGGATACAAATCACTTTGTGTCAATTTTTTTTTTATCAATGCAAACGTGTGAAAACTACAGAGAACAGTTCAAACAAGTACAGAAACATAACTTTAATAGTTCTCTGCTGTGTAATTTTGTTGAAACGTCACAATTGCTCCTTAAAAAGATTTTGGAAAATCCACCACAGACAGAAAATCCAGCAAACGCTGACAATGTGTATTCATTTAGATACACTACAAGAATACATTTATTAAACTTAAGCTGTGAGGCAGTTACAGTTAAAGGTGTAATGTACAGGTGGACCCCTCAGACATATCCTGTGATGTCATATCCTGCTGCTGTGGGCTTCCTAGCTCGCTGGGCTCCATGCGTACCCGACTCTGAGCTGCCACTTGCACTACGAAGTAGTGTCTGCCCCCTGCCGGTGGTACTGACACCCCCCACTTGCAGGGTGGGGTTGCGGTAGGTCTGTGAGGTTGTTCGTACGCCGGTGCTCGATATCCCACCTCCTACTGGATACGGATATCCGCCTCCGTGGCGTCTCCCACGGCCACCTTCCTGCTCCTCACAACATGACACACTTAGCATCCCCCCACCCAGCATGGAAATGAGTGCAGAGGCCAGCCCAATGTATAGGCACTCTCCGAGTTCATACTTCATGCTTTGAGGTACGTTTGGAAGGTAGAAGGTCTGAACCACCTCGTGTGTGGTCCACGCCACAGGTATGAGAGCCAGGAAACCTGCAAAGACAAATAACACCCCACCTGCACCGGCCACACGACTCTTAACACCACCAGAGTTCTCCAAGCAAAGTGTGCACTGCATTCCCAGAGATGCCATAGCAATCGCAAGGACAGACAACACTATGGAGATGACCATGAGTGCACGAGCAGCCTGCAGGTCAGAAGGCAAAGCCAGCATTGAGTTGTAGGTCTCACATTGGAAGGCCCCCGTGCTCTGATAGACGCACTCCATCCACAGGCCCCTCATGTTATCCACAGCTGTGACAATATTGGAACCAACGTGTGCAGAAATCTGCCAATATGGAAGGACTGTGGCCACCAGAGTCCCCAGCATCCCCAGTAAGCCCAGGAAGAAGCCCATCAGCTCCAGAGCTGCTGATGCCATAGCTGTAACTTTGAGGACCCAGAAGCAACCAGAAGAGACGAGCTCCTGCAAAACCCACAGAAATATTAAATTGAATACTATAAATAAGTAAATAGTAAATACATTTATTTAGTCATAACTGTAAAAAAAAACTAAGGCAACCAAATAAACTACATTATACAAAACTCGTATGGCTACTATTAATTAGCTGCAAAATACTGGTTAAAGAAATATAATTACAGTAGCTGTATTTTGGTCACATTACTATACAAAATATAGTAAACATTTTTGTTATATATGGATTTTTCTTTTTGACGTTGCGATTTATTGCCTAAAAGCATCAGGTTTTAGTTTTGTTAGCTTGCTATGTATGCTAACAGAGGAAGACAGTAAAATAGTAGATGATATAACATTCGTGATGATTTTACAGAGTATAAGATGAACATTTTAAATGATATTTTAAACTTTTAAACGTTATTGCTTTTTTCGTTAGTTTTTGTATCGCGTTATCAGTTAGCAAGTTAACCAGTTGTGCTAGCTAGCTAAAATTAGCCTAAATCAAACTATACTTTGGTGGTTTTTTGAATTGCTAATTTCTCACATTTTGCTAATGTTATTTAGTTCAAGTGTTGCATGCAGAGTAACCTGGATTTTAAATTACAGTTAATTGTAACCTAAACTTTTTAAGTTTAATACTTACATTGAAATCACAGGAGAGGGAGCCAAGCAGTATTCACATAAACCTCATTACATTTAATTTCTTACACACTCACAAGGCACTTTTTATGTACACTTTGTTAGTTCTGGGTTTGACCCCCTTTCGCCCTCAGAGAGATTCAAGGTGCTGGAAACATTGCTTAGAGATTTTGATTCATGCTAATATTTTAGCTTTGTGTACTTTCAGCTGATTTGTTGGCTGCACATCTATGACGCAAATATCTCATTCCACTACATCCCAAAAGGTGCTCTGTTGGATTCAGATCTGATAACTGTTGAGGCCATTTTACTACAGCAAGTCAGGGTTATATTCAAGAAACCAGTTTGGGATAATTCAAGCTTTGTGACATGGTGTGAAATTAAGCTGGAAGCAGCCTTTAGAAGACTAGTACACAGTTGTCACAAAGGCATGGACACAGCCATACTCAGGTAAGCTGTGGTGTTTAGTTGATACTAAGGGGTATAAAACAGTGGTGACAGGGCCACAAGTCTGGACTTGTGGGAAAGGAATATTGTCCAATTTATTCAAATTCTAGATTTAATTTTAGTTTCAGTTTAGCACATGGACAGCTCTGCTTTGATATCATGCTGTTGTAATGCAGTATTTGGTTTAGGATTGTCTTATCTGAAATATGACAGGTCTTTACTACGGCAAAAAGATTAGGGCCACTGGAAAAAAGAAGTGGGCTCGGCTTTTTTTCTTCTTTTCCAGAATTCAGAGAAAAAAGTCAGAATTCTGAGATTTAAGCCAAAATTCAGAATTTTAATTGGCCCTAATCCTCTTCTGTACTTTACTGACACAGGTGTCATCTGAATGGCAACATATATTGCTCTGAAATTTGTATGGACCTTATAACACTGAACCGACCTGCCAAGTCCAGAGATACTAATGAACATACTGTCTTTCCTGTTTAGTCCCGACGACATGGCATCCATGTTTTCCAAAAAGATTTTCAAATTTAAATTCATCTGACCACAGAACTGTTTTACAGTTTGCCTCTCTCCTCAAATAAATGAGTTACGATGCAAAGAAATCATCAGAAATCATCACAGCTCATCATGTCCCTGATCTTTTGCCATTTAAATTTGCTAAATTTTTCATCATGTTAGTTTGTGACCACTATTCTGTCCGATTTGCCTATTGCACACCCTTCATCATGACTCTGTCTTTGTCTATTTTTACCTTGATTAGCTTTTTGCTTGAACAATATTTCCACCAGAAAAATCAAGTAGAAGTAATTTTAGTTCATACAATTCCACTAACACCGCTGCACAATAACCCATAAAAAACAAATCAGTGATCTTTAAGTGTAAAGAAATGCAAGTATTCATTGAAAACCTTTACATGTTCTGAAAAACAGGCGATTAACAACCTTAGATGGCTTCAGAAAAATAAAAGCAATTTTAAATCATGTCTCCGGTTTTCCACTTTCTGTCAATCTATACATGTTTGGTTTCTGTGTCCTGTCTTATGTCTGTAAAAAATAAAGTGAAAAGGAACAAAGGATATTTAATACTATTTAATAATTAATAAGCCTTTATGACCACATTTATGATAACTAAACTCTTTATTCAATCCCAAAGTCAATTTTTGTGAGGTGTTAGATTGATTCAGTTTTACAGTACATCCTTCCTCCTGAATAAACAGTGGCACCACACACAGCTCACTTCCATGCATTACCTGAGAGTGCTGCAGGTTATGGAACAGCCCAGCGCTGGAGTAGTCGAAGATTTGTTCCTTTGCTGCAGGGTGTGAAGTTGCAGCTGAAGCGGAGGATGAGGAGGTAGAGGATGAAGATAGAGCAGAGCCCGCAGCCTGCACAGAGTATATTTACCACTGGTATTTCTGTTGAACCTGCTCCTGCTTCTCCAGTAGAGAAAATGTTGCTTTTTTCTTGCTGTATCAGACTCTGACTGCTTCCTCAGACCTTAACATAGTCACAGCTGCTGTACTTTTAAAATGCCTCTTACTCTGCTGCTGCTTGGATTAGACCGAGAGAGCCAAGAAGGGAAAAAAATACTTATTTCAGAAACAAGAGAAGAAGAAATAGAGTCCTCTGGATTGCCTGTTGCAGGCTATCCACTTTAAAACAACAACAGAGCAGGATAAGAGACGACCATGTTCCTGAACGTCGTCTCTCTATCACTCTCATGTGTGTCTCGTGTTTGCGTATCCCTGTCCCTCATCCAGACCTTCACCTACTGTCATGTATACACACTGACACACATATCCCGGTTGGTCAAACAGCTTAATCATTCTCTCATCTGTCATTTCTCCAAAACAGACCTTTGGTATCTCGACAGCAGCAGACTGACCCAAAAACTAAAGGTACCGTGGACCCCTGTGAGAGAGAAAAAGACAGTTTTAGGAGTTTCATTAGCTTTTTGCAAGCGAGATTAACCAAATATTTAATCATCAAGAAAAGTGTCTATATCAGTCATCCTTTTATGAAACTGGAAAAAAAAAAACATCCAGCTCAGTCTGCAGAAATTTAAAAGAGAAAAATGCTTGTGAGCACTTCTTTGCATTTATAAATCAAATGAGCAATGATATAAAACACCCTTAGGTGATAAACATTACAAAAGGAAAAAAAAGCATATTTTTCATCATTTTTATATAATTTTATTATTTGTAAGTGTCGGCTTCCCAGCAGAAATCTTTTTAGCTACATGCTCAATTTACTAAAGGTTGTTTTTTTAAAGCAGAGACTTGTCGTGTTTTGACCCCTTATATTACAGCTATAGGACAGATGTCGTCCTCAGGAAGTCTAGTTTTGACTTCATTTGCCTAAGCTGGGTTCTCTCTCTACTTTTAGCACTCTTTGTTTATGATTCAGAAATACTCATTAAGACTTTCCTCTGATTTTTTTAAGTTAAAAAAAAATATTTTTACAAAAATGAGACACAAATGACCAGTTTCAACATTGTTTCATGTTTATATTTTTAGCCCAAATGTAAAAAAATTCACAATAGGAAAACCTGATCTGAAAAAACCCCCAACTTTTCGTAAAAGGGTAAATCAATGAATATATGGCCTGTGTGCTAAAGTCAACCAACCAGCTTGTCTCAATAAAGCAACTTTTTTTTTTACATTGAAAATATTTTTGCCCAATTTTATATTAGATATTAGCTGAATTAAAGTTGACATAACATTTAGTGGTGCTAATGTTTTGAAATATTGTTGTGGTTTACGTGACTTTTTTTATACGATATGATTATATGTTGCCTAAAGCAACAAGAATAGCTATAGTTATGTTTAGGGGCTAAGCTAAGCTAAGAGCAACTAAACTAAGTTAAGCTAAACTAAGCTAAGATAGACAAGATGTAGCCTATAACAAATGGTAAAATGTACACAAAAGAAAGGGATAAATATAAATTAGATACAAAATTTTGAAAAATCTAATATAGGAACTCAACAAGTTGAAATTAAAAAAAGTATAAAAATACAATAAATGCAGTGTAAAATAGTCAGTTCTACACAGTGAAAACCTGATGTGTAAATAAAGTACATTTTATGTAAAAAATGTTTTACTAAGGGTAATTTTTTAAATAAATAAATGTTTTAAGAGGCAACTAATGACTTCCTCTAAGCTGTCATTTGATCTTTAGGTGCATTTATATTAATAGAGGTGTAAATAAAATACAGAATTTGTAAAGCATGAATAGCAGATAAAAACTAGTAAATTTACCAAATTAATTAATTTTGCAGTTTTGTTCTAAAGTTCAGGCGTTATCATCTTATACTTTATTTATGTTTAAATGCAAATTTTAATGAATCAGAAAACATTTTCATGGCACCTCCCACCCTCCATACTCAAACCTGCAATAATATATAACTTCTGAGAGAGGCTGACACCAGACTTGGCCGGCTTCTGCCTGTTGTCATTTATCAAATGTTTTCAGACTTGCCAGTCTGAAGGCTGCTGATGCATGGAGGCAGAAAATTACACAAGCAAATGATACCTACCATGGTTACCATGGTGGTGGATCTACTGCTGATAGATGAGAAGGATGGTCCTTCCTTGTTGGTCAGTGCCGTCTAAGCTGTTGACACGCGCCATCAGAGTGTGCATGAGCAGTCATTACAGTCAGCTAGTTTGTCGAAGTCGAGCCCTCAATTTCTAATCCTTCCAGTCGGCCCTCACATGGCAGCGGCATCATAATGGGATTAGAGTGTAATCCGGTCACTTCCCCTACAAAGCAGCCTGAGGGGGCAACGTCCACACACTCAGAAACACTGAGCCATTATTACAAACCACAGAAAGGCATTATCTGGACACACTGCATATTAATGTGGCAGCTCAGGTCAGCCCGTGACCCTTTGTTATACTCTTGTGACTCAGGCTGGTGCTCACTTTCTGTGAATGAATGAACAGAACCAAAGAATATAAAACTGTTCATATCGCAACTTTGTAAATCACTCCATAACAGTATGCAAATGTATGCCCAACATGATAGGCCCGCTTTTATTTATTCTGTCTTTAAGAAATAAAATATTCTGCCACTGCTTTGCATTTCTGTTCACTTTTATCTACCTGCTACACTCTACAGCACCTACTTAATGAAAAACACTTCTGGCTGTCTAGATGATTTAAAATCCTGAATGGATTTCCTTCAACTAAATCACTGCACGGCTGAGGTAACGGCATTTGGTCTACCCTACTCCTCTGAATATCTTAAAAAAATGCACTTATTTAATGTATTTCTTTTAGTTTAATAATATTTGTAATAAATGTTCTTATTGTTGGTCTATTTGCTGTCATGCTGATGCCTTTTTATGTTTGGTGGATATCATGATTTGCATTTTTCATAGTCCTTTGCGGTCTATTGCATTATTATGATTATATAGATGGATTGTATACCACACTGTGCTATATAAATATAATGATTTGACATGGCTCATCTGGGAAACGCTTGTGCCTTAACTTGACTATATGAGCAATAGTATGTGGACAGCTTCACATCATACTCATAAGCAGTTGCTGAACACGTCATTTGAACTATCAGCATTAATCTTCTGTTATAATAACCTAAACACTTCTGGGAAGGTATTTTAGAGCCAGGCTATGAGGATTGGCTCCCATTCTCCTCAGGCACATTAGTGAGCTTACTGATGCTGTAATAAGGCACAGTTTATCCCAAAAATTTCAGATGGGGTTGAGTGAGTCAGGTCTCAGTGGTTTGAAGTGCTAAAGAACAAACAAATCTCACTCTTATCCTTCTCCTTAGCCCCCAACCTTTGTCAGCTAACCCTCTCCGAGTTTGCTTCTGTTGGAGGTTTCTTCCTGTTTAAAGTGGTTTCCGTTGCCTAACATAGACAGGCTATGCCATATGTAGCTTCAGATAATTTTTTTAATAGATTTTTGCCCTTTTTTTCTAATCGCTCTGTGAGCGGATTTTTACATAATTCTTACAACAAACATTACCTCTTTTATGGTGTGTATACTGCTAAAATGTCTGCATACTTTTGGCTGTGTAGTATACAAACTTCCTGTCAACACCAGAAGAGGGCCCCAAACCTCACGTTGAACTTGCTATGCTTAATATAACTCACCCAAAGAGGGTGGTTAAGAAGGGCCTTTATTCATCAAAGCTGATTTTTTCAAAGTAATACATTTCCTGTTCCTGTACAAGAAGGCATGCATGATGAATTCTAATATTTGAATTAAATCATGAAACAATTTTAAGAGGAAATTTCTGAAGCGGATAACTTTGCCCTTGCTGTCTGTGGAAGATGTTGCAACTAATTACAACTGATGAGTAGATAGAGATGACCTACCAATCAGGTTCTCAGTTTTAGTTGTTGCTGTTTTAAGAAAACAAAATGAAACAGACCCAGAAGTTTCTATTCTTGCTTCACTTAATTTCATTCAACAGAGTTTAAATTATTTATAAAATTATCATCAGGAATCATTAATATCTCCCATGCTTTCATTTCTACATAAAGCAATTCATTCTGTTTGACAGCCTGATCTATTCCTCACATCTCATTTACCAGCATGGTGTCAGAAAATAGATGGCTCTGTTTGGGGCCTTTACACGTTTCACCGAGTTTGAAACTCATTATTGTGACGCACTGCAAGCAGTAGTTGTTGCAGTTTGTGTGGGAAGAAAATCATGGTGAATAGTATCTGGTGGTTGACTCCGTAACATTGCAATGACATGTTTATACCACTTTTTAAGGGGGATCAGTGATATCTGTGATACTTGCATTGATAAGAAAGTTGACCCTCACCTCAAAGGTTGATCATTGTCTAGTGATTCTGGGAGGGATCTGACACGTCTCGTGTTTCCATTACATTACAATAACACTGGGGTTTTCTCTCTAATATTGTAAAGTGTTTACCATTTTATATAAATATAAATAATAAAATTTTATTTATTACAGATTTAATCCCACATTAACTATAAAAATGCCAGATTTTAATCCTTTTCGTTATTTATAACCTATCTGGGGTTTGGAAGGTAGAGCACCTGAATGTAGATGATAAAGAACCAAAAATAAACAAAGTCCAGAAAAATAAAGAAATTACAAAACAACAAACACAAAGAAGAGACTGAGATAAACACAGAGAGCTAAAACAAAAAAAACAAAAACAAAAAAAAAACAGAGAGCATTAACAAACACCCCAGAAACTGGAGCTGACCAGTAGAAGAGTAATAAGGGCATAGGTAAACACAATTAACAACAAGTGAAAACAGAAGACAAAACAGGAAGCAAAACTGACACATGACACACAAGAAATAACCTTTCAAAGTAAAACAGGAACTAACATGGGAAACAAAAAGAACCCAGGCTTGAACACAGTATGAAACAGAGGGTACGTCTGCTAGAAAACAGAAAGCAAATGTTAAACCTTAAACCAGGGGTCCCCAATCCCAGTGCTCGAGGGCCGGTGTCCCTGCAGGTTTTAGTTCTCACCCTGGGTCAACACACCTTCATCACATGATTAGTTCATTACCAGGCCTCTGGAGAACTACAAGACATTTTGAGAAAGTAATTCATCCATTCATCCATCCTTCAGGGACACCGGCCCTCGAGGACTGGGATTGGGGACCCCTGCCTTAAACTAAAAGAATAGGCTCAAAATAACCACAAGTACAACTAGGATGTAAAATAAGATGAATATAGGAAGAAAAAATAAAAACAGAAATCTAAACTTTGCAAACAGGAATAACAAAAGAACTTAAACAGGAAACTTTGAACAGCAAACAAATAACAAAACTTTTAAAAATTAACCTAATTAATTTATGTTTGAGTGTTCTTCAAAATCCCTAATAAATGATGGCACCGCCTCAGGCTAATGGGTACCTCCTCTGTTCCATATATTTTAAAGGTAGTTTAAGGGCTTACACAGCAGTGAAATCTGCTGTGTAAACAATTAGAAGAAAAACAAACAAACAGTGCACAGTATCTCTAATTTCTCACATCAGCTTCCAGAATCTCCTGTAAAGCAAAAGGTTTGTTGTGGTGCCCTCAAGTGGCCAATAGAAGAAAATGCAGCACACAGGTAGACTCAATCAAATACTGTACATAGGTGGAGGCTGTAGGAGACTGGAGCCTATTCCAGCTGCTACAGGATAAGAGACAGGGTAAACCTTGTTTGAAACTGATTAACAGTGTTACGGGACCAACACAGAGAGAAAAACAACTGTTCATACCTATGAGCCATTTAGAATCATTGATTAACTAAACCCCACCAACTACATGTCTTTGCACTGTGGGAGGAAGCCAGAGTACCCAGGGAGAACGGACACAGATATGCACAGAAAGGCCAGATGGTGAATTCAAACCCAAGACCATCTTGCTGTGAGGCAACAGCGCTAACCACCAAGTACATGTTAAGCAACCCTCTTCCATTAAGAAAACCAATATATCCTTATAAATAATTATGAATACAGGGTACAAGAAACAACTCAGTTAAAGCAGTCAAACATAAATGATTCGTGATCATAAATTTAAGTTGATCAGCAATTGTAATTGTGCTGTAAACTGCTTTTTGGTTTATTTTTTGTGTCCTGTTGGGCTGTTTTTCAACACTTTTAAAAGCAGTCTAATACAGCTGTCAGGAGTACTTGTGTGGTCTTCTGCTGCTGTGAATCTATACCTCAGTTTATTTATGAAAAGGGGACTACAAAGTAACTGAATGGATCAGTCTGCAATCCAACTTTAGAGGTCTTTGGCGGACAGCTATCAAACTGGGCAGTCCAAAAAACAAGCTGCCCAATCACAGTGTCTTTAGAAAAGTCATTTCACTCCTCAGACCAATCAGGGCGTTCTAAACCCAACCGGAAAACCCACGCGATCCATGTAAAGATTTATTGGCTCCGCCCACAGTTTCCAAAAAATAATAAATTAATAAAAGTGTGTTCTAAGGTTATCCAGGCCTTATTATACTTCCATACACTATGTGTTTCAAACGTTATGCATATACATGTGTGGCTGTTTACACACCGAGCCGGACGCTGTTTGGGCTCAATGAGATAAAACTTCTATTAGGGTTTCTACTATTTATCTTTTTCATTATTGGTTGATTAATTGCAGTGCGCTTTGTGTGAGTTTGGGCCCGAATTTGTTGCGATATAAATCGCTTTACGGTTCGGCATACTAAAAAAAGCTTATTTTATAGTTTAATTTGTGTAAGAAAGTAATTTTTACCAAAATGCTACGCGATATATTCACCCTGTGAAAGTCGCTTGAACGCGTGAGGCAGCTTTGTAAATGAGTATTTTTTACGCGAAATTTTTTTTCTGTGTGTTATTCATGCCGAATCATAGAAGTTGCACCAATGACAGGGGAAAAAACCCATAGTCATGATTTGTGAGTCACCTTTTCAGACTGATAAGGACCGGTCAGCTTAAATCTCCATTACTTTAAGCGGAGTACGTCACGGGGATGAGCCAGACTGTAGTCTACACTCATCTTTCCCCCAGGAGGCTCTGCTTCCCAGCCCCTTTGTTCAGTCTAGCCGGTGGGTTGAGTCAGTCAGAAGGAGGCTGTGCTAACCCAACAAATCTAAATCATTGTGGGAACACCGACAAGAGAAAGAAGAGGCCGAAAAATACACCACCGGAGGACGTGTTTGTTATAGGCGCACACCAGAAAGAAAAAGGAAAAAGTTGGTTTTGACTGTTGCTGATGCTGCGTTTAATGCCGGGTACCGTCAGGACCTGCGTGCCAGCGTTCGGTTCATAGAAGTCCGTTATCTTCGTTCCAGTGTAGCCGCCTGAGCTAACACGCTGTTAGAGATGAACCGGCAGGCTACATGCTAACCCATCGCCGGTATATTGCTGACAGTGTGCAGTTGTTACCACCATCCATCCACTGATCCACGCTGACTCTCCCTTTCAGTTTCTGCTCAGCATCCATATTTGCATCCCAGGGAGTGGCAGCCACTAATCTCCTCTTTTTCCACCCGTTGGCTAGAAATTCAAAGTTGGACACCCCCTGAATTTTTTCACAGGATGGTGAGTATTTTCCTGCATTTTTACGCGCTTTTGTGCCATTTTCTGCTTTTATTTCCTCCCTGGGAGGGGACTCGGGGTGTGAAGTGAAGGACAGTCTAGACCACGTTGCCGCAGTAGCTACAACAATGGATCAAACCGGCGTTGTGTTAGATTTTGTTGAGGTGCGCATTATCAGCCCATCGGTGCCCTCCCGTCTTCACTGAAATAAAGGTGTGGATTGGGAAATTAATCTGCGCTTTAGTGTAGAAAAGCTGAGGAAAAATCACAGCCAGAGGCCTTTATTTGTGTCTCCACTCACATCAAAACCATCATCCCCGGCTGGTTTGCTCTGACTGATTGGTCCAAAAGTGAATATGCTCTCCATTTTTTTTAAATTATCTGGATGAGTGTAAATAAAATGGAGAATGATTTGGCTACACCTGGAATGTGCTCCCTTTCCCTCCTAATGCCCAGTGTCTAGTTTAAAAGCCTCAGCCAGATGTGTGTTGTTTATTATAGGCTATAACGGCATTATATCTTCTTAATGGGCTCTGGGCCAAGATTTGTAGGCCATGTTCTACTTGGGCAAAGCCCTGCATTGGTTTTCACTCTTGTAATGACTCTGCTGAAACTGCTAAGTTGATCATGGATGATTGTATGAAGCAGTGTGGCGTAGATGAGAATCATTTACTGTGACACATGTGAATGTGTGTAGATCGCTATGCAGGTGCCAAATAGTTCAACAGATCGACGAAAACACGATGCCAGCTGTGATCTGTGGAAGTTCTCTCAGTGCTGCTTCAGTGTTTGGCTCATGATTAATCATGTATTGCTCAGTGGAACTCCAGCAGTAGTGTAGCATGAGTAATAACAGTGGAACACATGCATTTCTGTCTCTACTTCAGTGTTTTTTCTTCTGTTGTCATCAGAGAACAATCCCACATTACCGGCGCCAAAGTGGGAAAACAAAGCATTGTGCTCTGGATGGAGTCGTAGAAGCAGGCCTACACTTCTTAAAACCCACAAAAATACACACGCTGAATCACCAACTATAAAACTCTTCAAAGGTTGCGCAAAATATTGTTTTAATGAAGCTCTTTTTAATTGGAATTTAAACTTCTAGCATCTTTACCACTGCACTTCAGGTTTCTTTGAGTGCCATGCCTCTCTTTCCTTTATGGGACTTTATATCAATATCTTTGCCTTTCTTCCAAAAAATGAACTAAAATTACTATTTAACTTAATATTTGTCTCTTTTTCTGGCTAATGAATTGCACCCATAATATGAGCCTAAGGAGGCGGAGAAAGTCTAAGTAATCATAATGGTACAAAAGCATGCAAGAAGAAGAATCACACTTAAAGCAGAGGTACTAATAAGCTTTGGATCCATGACCGATTAAGCAAACAATATATGGACAAAAGTATTGGACCACACCTCTAAATCTTTGAATTCAAGTGTTTTCAGTCACAGGTGTGGAAAATGAAGCACTGTTTCACCATCTGTGGAAAAAGGGGGTCGATCCAGGGAGCTCCAGAGAGGTGTGATGTGTCAGTGGTCCGGTCCATTCGTCAGTGAAGTGTACAATTCTTTACCATCATTTGTACTTGGAGACGCAATTAAGATGCTATTCTAAAAATTTCTGACCTAAATACTTAAGGACTGGTTCGTCGCACTCTGAGTGAAGTGAATAATTTCATTAGAGATTAACGTCATGTGTAGCAGAGTGTCTACTGGCTGAAAGATAATCCTCACATTTTTTTCATTTGGGATAAATAATCCACATTTATAGATGTACACTTTAAAGCGATAGAGCACAGTTTCATGATTTCTAACTAATTATTTTGTCGACCTTTTAACTGTGGACCTCTGGGGTCACAGTATTCCCTCTGACATAAAGGAAAATGTTCTGATAAACAAAAACAAGCACAAGGCCTGCCGTCAGCTGACATCAGTGTGTCAACCTGAGAGCTGCTGTCTCTGGGCCTGTATGCACTATCCATATATTATTTTATAATTAGTACCAGTTCTTTAGATTCTTAAAAGTCATCAGCTCCCAGTGTGACTCCTCAGGAGGAAGGAAGAGCACATGTATAGATGGAAACTACATAAAAGAAAAGCACATTAAGGCACTAAGGCTGTTGGTAAGTTGGAGAAGCTGTTAGGTTGTATTTTTACCCTGTGTAAGCTGGGATTGGCTCCAGCCTCCTGGGGCTGTAAGTTGGATGAGCAGTTAAGAAAAATGATAGATTGATTGTTGGGTTATGGCTTTGTGTGGGCACAAGTTGTTCAAACCATGAAGTGATCTTTGCTTTACAGATTGTTCGATTTTCGGTGGACTGTAGGGCCACGGAAAGAAAAAGAAGTTGCAAAAAAGGAAATTTCTCATCTCTTGCAATCCCTATGTTGCTGCACTGAGCTAGTGTTTTATATGAAATGCAATATTTTGGGAGTAAAATGTTAGGACGACCTTACAGTGTGTTGGAGAGCATTTCAACAATAACACCCACTATGACCTCAGAAATAAAGGTTAAGTCGAAATATCACCGCTTGGCCAAAAACAACAAAAGTCAGTGTGCACAAAACTTAATTGTAGCATTTAAAGCAGTTTCCCTGTGCTGTGTGGGAGCATTAAATCGCAGAGCTGTTCCTGATAAAGTTGTTGTCAAACCAGTTTCCATTTGTTCTTCTTTAACAATCTGGTCCATTCACTCAGGGTTGGAGGTTTGATGTCACGCTGTGTTTGTTTAGCTGTCGTGCTGTCAGCTGTTCCCGTATTTATCCCATATATTTGTCATCCCCACAGCTAAAACATGGAGAGTGACAGCCACCACTCCCACATCTAGTGCCTGATCCAAAAGCCTTCATCGCCCAGGGAGGAGAAACTCTCAGGTCTCCCTGCTAACGTAGAATGAACATGCTCAAGTCCAGTGGATTGAAAATCCCTGGGCGCGGGGCCAAGCATTCCAGCCCAGTGGGAAGGACCTCGGCGGGTGGAACGTCCAGCCCCGTTGCCCCTAAAGACAGTAAGTCACTTCCTTCTCCTGACCCCGTGAAAAATAAAAGGAGCGTCTTTTCCCCCAGTTATTTCTTTTCATCGCCGGAAGTGGCTCAGACCATTTGTTTGTGTTGCTGACTCAGAAACGCACAGCTGCGTTAGATTACATCCTCATGGTTCTCTATGATAGAAAAAACCTTGGAAGGAGGATTTTTTTGTGTCTCCCACTTCTTTAAAACATCTTCCAAAGTGTTCCAGTGCAAGTCTTGTGTAGCCTTCAGCAGTTTGGAAAGTGATTTGTATTTATCTATCAATGAATGTTTAATTTAGGCTTAGGTGATGATGGGGAGAAAAAGCAGACTGGCAGGCGTCAGGTGAGCTGCATGGCAGCCTTGTAGGGACCAAAGGAGAGCCGCCAGCCAGCCAGCCAACGCCTCAGTCACACACTACCGAAAGCACACGGGGTGAGAAACCCTCGGTAATCCAGAGAGAAAGTAATCTGCTGTCCTTATTTATCTTTTCATGGATTCACCACAAACACTTTTAACTTTTACCTCTGCTGGGTGTCTTGTTGACCAAAGGCCTCCCCATCAGCTTGGCTCAAACTGAACTAAACGCTGGTAGACTTGACATTTTAAACACTGCAGTGTAAAGTAAAGAGGTGATATTGATCTGTACCAAAAAA
>VUQR01018489.1:18340-28427 GCA_015108515.1 Hemichromis elongatus | reverse complement strand
GTTTGACATAAAGCCCAACGCTTAATTTTATTGTGTGCACCTGTACATTAGAGAAATAGAGACACCGCTTACGCCAACACCCACAAATTTACTGTCGCGACCGCAGGAAGGGACATCTTGAACAGAAAATGCTAAAATTACACCGTCATGGCCATAACTGCTGACATGTCAGAGCATCCTGTGTTTGTGATGTGGAGCCTGACCAGCGCTGGGGTTCAAGGCCATTGTTAGTAAAGAGATATTTAAGAGAAAAAAGTAAGTGGTGGCACTTGCCGTACACCTCACCCAGAAAGTAGTCTGTTTAGAAGCTTTTAAAGTTACATCTGAGCACAAAATTCAAGAAACGGCACTGCTTTCATCATCACATCTAAAACGTCTTTACACACCAATATGAATATTCTGTTTCGCTCCACCAGGTTGGTGGTTGTGAATTGAACTTGTAGCAAAAAACTCAACCGCTGTGTGTCCCTTGTATGATTCGATAACATGTTTTTTGTTAAGTTGATGCTTTTCCTGAAGCCTTCTTTACTGGGTTTACTGGACACTTATCCTAACGATAAGCCGTGTCTTAATGATTGCATTAGTGTGTTCGGTGGATCTTTGCTCGCCTTTGCAGACGTCTGAGTTGACAATTCACGGTAGCAACCAGTGCATCGTTTTTTTTCGTTGCCTTCATGCATTTGTTGTCCTGCAGTCTATGGCGTGTTTTCAGGCAGTTGAGTAAAATAGTTGTGCTGCGCTGTTTGTGTATGTTTTGTTTAGTCTGGCTTTTTGGGTTAGCTGGCTTGACAAAACCCAAACCCTTATTAAAGACAACGAAGGATTGTTTTTAATTCTCTTTGTTAATGCAGGATTTCTGATTACTGTGGCTCTTCTTCTCTCATTCTAGGTGTCCTCTTTCCATAAGTGTAAATTAATGAAAGTCAGCATGTGCTGCATTTAGGGGAAATCTGTATTTTCTAGTACAGGTTACTCACTCCACATATTAGAATTTGAAATGAACGCTCCATCACAGTAAAGTCGGAAAACAGTAAAGGATCCAAATATTTCCTGACTCAGCTGCATCTTAAATCAGTCTCTGTCTTACAGAGGCAAAGGGGATTATGGGAAATGATGTGTGAAATTACACAGAGTCAAATTTGATAATGATGTAAAGGAATATCAAGAGTGTAAATCCCAACAATTTAACACTGTGTATTGAATTGTTTGTATTTAAACATAACTGATTTCTTCATGTTGTTGTTGTTGTTGTTGTTGTTGTTGATGTCGTCAGGTTGGAGGCTCAAAGATGGGAGTCATACGCTACATGGGGGAGACAGACTTCGCCAAGGGTGAATGGTGCGGGGTCGAGCTGGACGAGCCTCTGGGGAAGAATGACGGTGCAGTAGCTGGTACAAGGTACATGCAAACACTATGCATGCGTCAAGCCCCCCAAATTCCTGCTCTTTTCTTACCCTAAAAGGAAATCAAGGGGAAGGATGTGGATCCGTCCGCTTGGCCGTTTGTGCTCTCATCTGTTTTTCAACCAGTGTTTCAAAACATTTGAAATACGGTTCTGGGCATTTTGACGTGCTGTTGGAATTTTAAAGCCAAGCAACAAGAATGAAAAACTCACATTGTTTTAATGATAATCAGCATCCAGTAGCACACATTCTAGATCTGTGCTAAACTTGTCTGAATACGTTATTAGTTTGTTGAGTTATAGACATTATACAATAATACTTTTTTAATTTACGGAGATGTACACCTAATATCAAATATAAATGGAAATTAGGTAAAGACAGGCAGCAAAGCTCCATTAAATTTTAGTTAGAGGGAAAATTTCCCACCTGTGGGACTAATAAAGGTCATCTTATCCTATCTTATCTTAAAAAAACAACAAAATAGCATGAAATTTAAAAAAAAAACACAACACAGGCCTGTTTGTCTTTATTTATTGCTTATTTCTGTCATAATTTTATCATTTTCGGAAGAGCAGACTGTGACCAATGTCCGAATTGAGAATGCAGGTGAAAAGGGAACAGATAACTCCATAAAAATACCACAAGATGACTTCAGTTAGCGGAGGCCTAGCACACAGCTCTACTTTTTCTTAACTTCATACACTAAAGAAATGTAAAGGAGTAAGTTAAAAAAAATGACCTCTTCTTATAGAGTGGTGTGAAATATGTTTGCTTGAGGTCACGAACAGATGGCCGGACATTCTCCTTCAGGATGTTTTGGTAAACGGCAGAATTTATGGTTGACCACAGCAAGTCCAGAGGCAGCAGACCAGCCCCAGACTATCACACTATCACCACCATATTTTAACTCTTGGTATGATGTTCCCTTTCTGAAATGCTGTGTCAGTTTTATACCAGGTAACAGGACTCAAACCGTCTAAAAAGTTTAGCTTTTGTTTCATGAGTTGTTTTCTCCTTGAACTCTTCCATTGAAGCTATTTTTGCACAGTTTCTTTCTTATTGTTGTATCATGAACTCTGACCTTAACTGATACATGTGAAGCCTGCGGATGTTTAATATATATTTAATGTTCTGGGTTCTTTTGCGACCTCCTGGATGACTCGTCGATGCGCTCTTGGAGTAATTTTGGTCGGCGGGTCACGACTGAGAAGCTTCACCACTGTTTCATGTTTTCTTCATTTGTGTATAATGGCTCCTACTGGAGTCTCCAAGCCTTAGATATGGCTTTGTTTCCCTCTCGAGCTGATAGATGGCAGTCACTTTGTTTCTCAGCTGTTTCTTTAGATTGTGGCACGATGTTTTGCTTTTTGAGATCTTTTTCCTGCTTTACTTTGTCAGACAGGGTCTATTTAAGTGATTCAACAGATCTTTGTCTAATATTAAAATGATCTGAGGATCTGATATCTGAATCTGAAACATGTAAGCATGTAAAATATGCAACCCACTAGGAAATCAGGAAAGGCGTAAACACTTTTTCACACCACTGCACTTGTCATGTCATTAGCTGTAGAGAACAAATCTGCTTCTGGTACCTGGCTATAGGTATGTGTATTTCTGATATAGATGTGGGCCCTAAAACATGGGAGGCCATGCTTTTCGATTGAGCCTCAAGTGGCCACTGCTGTTTTTATTCATAAAACCAATTAAATTATGCTGCAGGAAGAGCTGTAAGACAAATTTCCATTATATCAAATATTAATATATATTCAAATATCGTTACTATTTATCAAAAATTCCCTTCTCTACATTCAGAAATGTAAGTGCATGTGCCTAATAAACCTATTTATATCCCCAAACTGAAAACCTATTGCAGAAACATAACTGTAAAGCTGCTCTGTGACTTCAAAATAATATCATCAACCTCTTGCATCTACTCCTTCTTCTCTTCCTGCAGATACTTTCAGTGTCTTCCTAAGTTCGGCTTGTTCGCTCCGGTCCACAAAGTGATCCGCATCGGCTTCCCCTCCACCAGCCCGGCGAAGGCTAAGAAGAGCAAGCGGGTGGCCATGGGAGTTTCCTCTCTGGCCCACAGCCCCAGCAGTTCCTCCATCAGTTCAGTCAGCTCGGTGGCCTCCTCTGTAGGCGGACGTCCGAGCCGTGCTGGACTGGTAAGACGACTGCAGCACGCCTCAAATCCACCCTTAGGGGGTGTGCATTTGAGGGTGGATGATACAGTGTGTGACGCATTGTTTCATATTTTGGGGAAATGCACTTATTTTATTTCTTGCAGTTAAATAAGGTCGACTCCACTCTCATGTCTCTAATGCTTCAGTCACATCTCGATTACTTGATTTAAAATCAATTAAATTATTGATTATTAAGAATAGGAAAATCTTTTCATTACAGTTATTGCTCATCATCTGTACATTACAATGTCTGAAAGTCCTTAAGTCTAATGAAATATTGTGCCCGCAGATTCAAACAGGAGGAGTGTCATTGTACTGACACTGGCTGATCTGCCGAGCGGTTTATTTTTTCACTTACTGCTGTGCAGTGGGAGACTCTCAATGTCTGACTGTGCAGCTGAAAGTGAAGTCAGACATCTTGTTTCATTGCACTGCGTCTTTAAGACTAATATCCTCAGCGACAGCTGGCAGCTGACTGTAGTGAATGGGACATCAGGGTATCTCGCATCGATTTTAGCATCTGGGTACGGGCCAGATCCTGATGGAGAACACCACCCTTTACTTTCACTAATTGTTGGCAGCACTGAAGGCAACCTTTGTGAATTATCAGTCTGATGGCACAGCACAAAATGTCATTCCTAAAGATGCTTCATCCTGCACAGTTTTCATTTTCTTAAGTGGTTCCAAAGCAGGTACAGTTTTTAATTTGATAGCTAATTATGGGAACAAACGTGCCTGAGGATCCCAGACTCATAGTGAGCTTCACACGTTCACAGTGAATCAATGTGCTTATTTTACCTACATAATAGTGCGAATTTGTTACCTTACTGTCAAATACACAGGTAAATGACATTAAATTGAACCTGACTGACAGCTTTTATATAAAATATTTACACATTAAAATGCAAATGTAATGTTTTTATGCAGAATGCTTCAATCTAGCTTTTTTTTTATTTAAGAAAGTTCTATAAATGCTGCTACAATGAAACTAGGTATAGAGCTAGAATCCCTTTTAAAGAGCAACCTCTAGTGGCCAAAGAGAATACTGCACCTTTCACTGTGATTAAATGGTTGTTTTTGGTCTCCCTGTTGCAGATACCAAGCAGTCACATATTTCCTGAGAGAAGAAGAACATGTATATGCCTAAATAATTTTTTCAAAGCGTTATATAGATAACAATTTTTAAAAAAGTGTAAAGTTTACTATTTTTTAAATATGACATATTATGAAAAAGCAACGACCTGCCATGGAAAGCTGATTGCCTGCAGACTATGCCATCATGAAAGTCTGATGCCAGAAGCATTGAGATTCTGTGGGGGACCTGTGCGGCTAACGTGATGAGCACATATTCGATCTTTCTGAATGCATCAATCCCAATCTGCATTTCCTTCCTGTTCAGTTTCATCCTCTGCTCTGTCTTATCTCCTTTGCCCCCTCCCCCTTTAAAGCTGACAGAGACATCATCGCGCTACGCACGTAAGATCTCGGGCACCACCGCGCTGCAGGAAGCCCTGAAGGAGAAGCAGCAGCACATCGAGCAGCTGCTGGCCGAGAGGGACTTGGAGCGGGCGGATATGGCCAAGGCCACGAGCCACATCTGTGAGGTGGAGAAAGAGCTGAGTGCCCTCAAGGCTCAGCACATGCAGGTACGAGGAAGTAGGGGAAAAAAGGAGATATTTTAATCCGTAGCAAGCAGCAGCGTTTGTGGTGACGTTCTCTCTCTCGCAGCTCGCCACTTATTGTCACTGGGTCAGGAACAACGTCACGTTTTAACAAAGATGGGCCCAAATACAGGACACTGTATTGTAATAGTAATGGAAAATAGCACGTGATCATCACAGTTGTTATATAAGCCAGTTAAGTGGTCAATATATTTAGGGCTAGTTTTAATTAAATTGACAGCCTAGCGCAGTGTGACCAGATAGATAAACTCAAGACGTTTGTCATTTTAAATAACTGAAAACTAAATTCATTTAAAAGCTTATTAATCAGTTGATAAACACTTATTTATAGAAACAAATACTTCTTCCTCTAGCCTCAAACTAGTAAAACTGTGAGACACAGATCATTTTAAATATTTAGGCAAAAATGTAAAAAAAAAAAAAACAAAAACAAAACAACTTTACTTGTGTTTATGTTGCTGTCTAGTTGATTTCATGGGAAACAAAAGCATGGCTTGGCTTTAAAACAATCCCCATTTCACTCACATGTCCAGTCTCCCACCAACAGCCAGCTTCTCTGACCACAATTACGCAGACAGCAATGGTCACAAAACCGGGCCCTCGTTGTCTCATTACGCGATGCCCACACAGTGAAAACGGGGCTTTTAAAACATGACGACTGAGCGTCTGTACGTGACGATTTGTAGAGGGAGAACGTGTCGAAAAGGAAAAACCTTTGTCGTTGTGTAAAATTAAATTTGGGTCTCCCGTTTGCAGTATGTGACAGAGAACGAGAACGCTCTCCAGCAAGTCAAAGCCATGCTGGCCAGCACGCAGAAGGATAAACTGGAACTGGCCAATCAGCTTGAAGAAGAAAAAAGGTAATCACTCACACATCATTGGCTCCCTTTCATGCAACAGTGCTGCCTCAGTGTTTAAATCTTAAATATTAAGAAGTGTCATAGCATCTGTCTTACAGGATCCTCTTTTAGCTAATAATCTGGTATTTGCCTTCATTTTTTTTTAATATTGTGAGATGATTGAGGTGCTTAGCTTAGCATAAAGTCTAGAAGCAGGAGGAGATGACCCGGCCACAAAACCCTCTCCCTGCCCAGCAGCGACTCAAAGGCTTGCTGACCTTCAGAGTCTCAATAATCATGTCCATCAAAGCAAATTTTACCAGTCATTTTTTGATAGTTTAGTTTTTATTTTAGTTAAGTAAAGAAAAATTATTTTTTTTGCATCTAGTTTTAGTTTTCAGTTTATTGTTGGTGATTGAAATAACTTCTGTTCTTGATTCCTTTGGATAGAGGCGACACTGTCCCAAAGCTCGCTGTTGGGTTTTTATCCTACTCCTGAATTAGTTGCCCTCATCAGCCCCAAGTGGGACTCCTTGTTGTCAAGGAGACAGAACGTTTAGGGTTTGGATCCATACCTGAAACCTCGTGCAGCTTCCTGAGGTTAACAAGCAGAAAGAGTTTCTGCCCATAAAGTCAGATATTATGCATACATGCATGTAACGTTAGTGCAGGCTAATCTTAGCTTCCTTACACTGAGATATAAATAAAAACAAATTGCTTAGAATGTTTAAAAGTTTCCTTGGAGACGAATCTGACAGTTTCATTGTCCGGCTCAACCAATATGACAAAAATTGTGACTTCTGCATTTTGCTGTGATTGTCTGCAGTTCCAGTCGCTCCCTGGACACTGTGTGAAACTCGAATACTGCTCAGCTAATCATCCCCTCTTTATTTCCCAAAATGCGTTTACAGGAAAGTGGAGGACCTGCAGTTCAGAGTAGAAGAGGAATCCATCACTAAAGGAGACCTGGAGGTATTTATCAGCATTAATAGCTGAATGAAAAAAGCATATGTGCTTCACAGTGTGAATCACCTCAAAATTAAAGGTCCATGTTAGCCACAGGAGACTCTGATTTCATTTTTTTTTGAGCCATAGCCAATCAGAGGACAGCTGGCTTGAAGTCAAGTGAAGACAAAACAGCTTGATCCAAAACAAACTTAGAGGCTGAATCAAGGCGTAGTGTAAGATAAATAAGGGAAAGTTATCTTAAAAATGATTTAATAGAGTTCAGGAATAAATAATGTAGTTGGAAAATAATAAAATAATAACAGAGGAAAAAGGAAACTCTGAATACTATTGTACCGACTGGTTAAAGGATAAGGAACCCACAAGGTTGTATTTTTCCTCCCTGACTCTGAGCCATCAGCTTCTACCAAAGGAAAATAATTCAAATAAAAAACTTCACACATGTAAACTTTAGTTTTGTTCTTTTAACGGCATGATTTGATCTAATGGACTAGTTAAATAAGAGGAAATTGTGGATCAAAATGTATATACTGTATTGGCTTTAGATAAGGTAGTTGTTTTTTAACATATTTACCTTTCATTCTTTCAAGAGATTAGCTGACAACAGTAGGATGAAATTTCAGCCTTGAATAAGAAATAAGACGTTTAACGGTCATAAAATGTGATTGTTAATGTTTATTTACAGTGTCAGACATAAAACAGTGTACATGAATGCAATTGAACCTTGTGTTTTTGTGCTTTTTCATGGTTTGCACAGTCTGTGCTGCTTAATGCACGTCATGCATTAACCAGTTCAGACTGACGTGTGTGTGAGCCGTCCGCAGGTGCAGCTCTTGTGTTCTCTGGTCATGTACCTGTGACCACAAAGTTGTCCTTAACTGCAAATTGCACTTTCTGTGAAAGTGAAACGTAACCTCAGATCTCCTCCTCAGCCTGTGCACCCTGCTGCCGTCTGCTGAGCTGCCCTTTCATCATCAGCTGTCAGCCGTTTTGATCACCTTCTTTGATCTGTATGGGTCTCTTTTTCCTTTCAGCCTCCCTTTTCTTTCTTCTTTGTATCTCTCTTTGTCTCTTCCCGTAGACTCAGACGAAATTGGAACATGCCCATATTCGTCAGCTTGAGCAGAGCCTGCTCCTCGAAAAGTCGAGAGCAGAGGCGCTCCACAAAGAATTAGAGAAGCGGAGGGTAAAAAGAGAAAAGAAAAAATACACAAGCAAACCTTTGCCTGTGGCCACTGTCCCGTGCGCTTCTACACTTGTTTGCTTCTCTGTTGATGATAAGTCACATATCCCACCTGTGTCTGTGTCCAGATGTAGTTTAGAGATATGCGAAACATACTTACACTCAGCACGTGTCAGCATAGCAGCAACGTCTGAGTGCACGATAGGATAGGCCGCCAGCATGCAGACACACGCTAACAGGTACACAACTCCACAACAGTCACAGAATACAAAATGAGAATAATTTCACCAGAATAATTTGATATGAATCATAACTCTGTAGTTGAGACTTGTGATAAGTGTAGCGAGCTGATTGTAGTTTTATGTATTAGGTTAGTGTTTAGTCCAAATCCAAATCCCATACAAAACACCAAAACCAACAAGCACAAGAGAGACAATCAGGCCCAAATGTTTGGTTCCACTGATGCTTGAATCTTTTAAAAACAGGAAACTTACTTATAGTTTGATTTTACAAAGATAGTTAAGTATGGTTATAATCTGAGGGTTCTGGAAAAAGAACTAGCTTTAGGGGTTAACATAAAAATATGTTTATAAAAAATATATTCCAAACCTTTCACATTGTTGTGACTCCTTGTAACTTGCACTTGTACTGTGCATACACAGTTTTGCTTTGCAGTTTTGCAGCGTGCTAACCTGATCAATGAAAGGGTCATTGCACGATCATATGGTGATAAATTGCAAATCACAGTGAATTCCCTGCTTTTGCTTTTTAAACCTTTGGAACTGTATTGAGGCCCGTGTTGTGCAAAGCTGTCATATTTTATTGAGTATGGTTTCAAACTAGCATCTGAGGCCTTAAACTCATCACAAAAGTGTTTGCTGAGGTCATATGTCAAGTGAAAGTAGCCAGTTTCCCCATAGACTTCTTCACATCTGGGCTTCTTTTAACAACCAGAGCCACCGCCCCCTGCTGGTCACTGGAAAGAATGGCTTCACTTTTCAGACCGTGTTTTCTATAGTCTCTAGTTTGCATTAACACTTTTCAATTTATCCTGTTAATGTAAATTAAACTGATTACACCGTTTGTGTCAGTCCTGGTTGTTTTATCAGCTCCCACCGAACTCAAATCCAGGATAAATAGTGTCTTAGTAGATCTGGTTTTGGTCTTTTCATGGGATTTGTTTGTAAACAATAGTTTATCTATGGAATATTATGAGCTTTATTATTTAGAATTAGACTGGAAAGTAGTGGGAATATGAAGTTTGTTATTTACTTAAAAATGATAGTGGGTCATGGTCACAGGTTCTTACATTACACATGATCAAAATCATATTAACTCAATCAGACTGGCTTTATCTGGTCCTTCCTCTGCTTCTTTTCATCGCTTGTAATCAGAAAGCCGAGGCTCTCAGCCACTTTAGCTTTTCTTGTGTCTAATGTTGCAGTTAGCTGCCATTAATTTTTATTTAAATGGTGATATTTTTTTCTCTTTAAACCCAAAGGCTGGCTTTCAGATCTGTCGCCTGCTGCACTTTGAGATGTCGGGACGCATCACTCGAAACGGCACCCTTCCACTTAAGCTGTGGAGGATGACTCTCCCCAGTCGCCACACCGATTTTTGAGCAATTATGTAATTAGTAACGCACGAGAAGTCGCTAAATCATTTATGGGATCCATTACGGACCCGTCGATAAATTTTTCAAGACAAATCATAGGCGGTGACGCGCATTTTAGTCGGCGCCGCGAAGGACGTCCTTTACACCACTTTGACATGCGGCGCTGCGCTCCACGCAGAGAGGCTCTTTAATAATAGACCGCGGTATCACAAA
>VUQR01018489.1:5451-18320 GCA_015108515.1 Hemichromis elongatus | reverse complement strand
ATCACAAATCAAGCCGCGCGAGCTTGTGCTTTCAATTTTCAGCCATCAAAAGATAACAAAACACTTTGAAATGCTTGGATTCGTATATGCAGTAAGGTCTGCTTCTGCCAACAGGGAAGATGCTCTCATGAAGCGGTATCCTTGAGGTCGGGTAAGAGAACCAAGGTGAAAAAAGAAAAGAAAAAAAAAAGATTTGATCTTGTTTTGGCTTTGATCCTCTCTTGAGCTATCTCAATTCCTGACTTCAAATCGACTTCAGATGCTGTTGAGGACATTAACCTTGCATAGACTCTTTTACTCCTCTGTGTGTGCGTGCGTGTGTGTGCGTGCGTGCGCCGTCATCTGAATGCTGCTCAGGCAGCGTGTCTGATGTGAATCAGCTAGTAACTCTGGTCTGGTCAGCTGGGATCTGGGTTGAAATTAACATCTGTGCACTGTGCAGCAGGTCCTCCATCTTAATCTCTGTTTTTTTTGGTTTTTTGGGGCTGTTTGTCTTTTTCATTCTGATTGGAAACAAATGTGTGGAGGATGTTTGCAGCTGTGCATGTGTCACTGTTGAGGTTTGCTGTATTATATTTGCTTGGCTGCTTCTAGATGATCGGAGAATGGCTGCGCTCTCCTCTCATTTTCCACCTTTTTTTGCACACTGAGCTGCACAAATGTTTGGACAGCAACACGTTGATCTTTTTGGCTCCAGGCTTTAATTATTTTGGATGGAAATGATACAATGGCTTTAGCATTTAAGTGCAGGCTTTCCACGCTGTTATGAGGGCAGTGAAATAATTTTGATGGTTTATTTGGACTTTGATCCCATGTGAAATGCAAACCCTGAGCGGTGCCAGTGTTTTGATGGTGTTCCTCTAAAATTACGAGCAACTGCAGTTATGAACAGCCAGAGAAAAGGGGAAAAAAAGGATAGTGAAATCCATCCGCCATCTGTAGAAGACTCTCTTAGTCAATCTTTTAATATAAACAACAGATTAAATGACCCTGCAGGTGGCTGCATAACCAACACAGACGTGTTACCCAGCTGTCTGTCCCCTATGCTCAGGATTTCACTCCCTTCTTGGTCATTATTTTTGGTTTTTCGGCCTCAAGCAGAGCAAGGCAGCTTTTATTAGAGAACTAAGTTCTGATAAGTAGACGAGCGGGTCAGCTACTGATGGCAAACTGTGTTCAGCGCTTTTAAAAAGTCTTTCCTGATGAAGTTGGTTGGAGACAAAAAAAATGATTAAAAACCGAGCGACTATTGACAGATTCATTAATAAACAACGCTCGCTAATGCCCCAGCCTAATTTATTAAAGATATTTCACTTATATTAATTACACTAAATAAATATATTAACACAAAGTTCCCAACAGTATTTTCATACATTAAGATTTTATGTCCACATGTTCCACGGTTTCTTGCTTTGATATTCATCATCATTAAAGCGTTACCAGACATCCTCATATTAATGGGAATCTGGAGGAGCTCGTGGGTGTTGCATCACTCATATTTATGTTGCAAGAGTGAAAATCTCAAATGCCTAGCAGAATAGGCAGCTAACTTCTGTTCTGTCTTCATATAATGTGTTTTTTCTCTGACGCATGTTGGCTTGGTGTTATTTGTTTTAGAAAAATCTCAGTTTAGCCCTGAGCGACTGTGCTGCTCCAGGCGGCGCCGATCTGCACCAAAGTAAAAACATGAAGCTTCGTCAGAAGGGTTAAAGAAGTTATTTAAATGAAAGGAAAAGCCCTCAGTTGGCTTATATGTCTAGCTGATGTTCGCTCTCTTTTGGGCTTTATATTTGTTTTCACCAACTCCTGAAAATGTTTGTCACAAAAAATGGCTGAACCAATAGATACTCTTCAGTGAGGCAAGTATAAAAAAAAAACCCTAAGCCTATAAAAATCATGTATATCTTTCTAAATATTAAATGATGCAGCTAAAACCATATCACTCAAGGTTTTTAAAAAGAAAGAAACCAATAAAAATGTGAAAGGTTCGATATCAGAGACAAAAATCGCCGTTTGGTTTGCGTCAGGAGGGGCGTCCCAAAACTCTGCCAAACTCCTCCTTAGTTCTTAATTACATCGGTCTACCTGATGGTGCCGGGTAGGTTGGTACAGAATTCTTATAAAGTAGATATAGCAGTAAAGGCAAAGTCTGGGGTAATCATAAACTTTTGGGCCTAAGCTCAAAATAAATACATACATTTAAAAATATTGAAGGTCATACCTGATTTCAATTTGGCCAATCTGCCCTTGAAGGTTTGCGTTTCTGGGTCACTTTCAGCACAGCTGGAGTTTTTAATTTGGACTTCACATTCTCACCACCTGGATTCACACATGTACAGTTTAACCAAAGACCTCAAACAGTCAGCAGAAACGACCTCATGCATTCTCTTCTTACACGTGTCCCACACCAACTCAGCATTCATGCATTGTCCGCCCTAATCTCCGAATCTGGCTCTGTGTCGCCTCGCCTCTTCCGCAAAATAAAATTCAAGTTGATCCGTGGCTATTTTGACACGTTTGAGGCGATCCGGCACGCACAAAATGCCCACCAGCCCGAGTGGTTAAAGCAGAGCATTTCAAAATTTGCAGCCACACTGGACACCATCCACCGCTATCCAAAGAGTTGAGACCGAAAGCGAAAGCGGCCAGATTGAAATCAGATATGGCTTTTGATTTAACGGTGAATTAGTTAGGATATAATTCTGCCTGGCCACACATTTTAGCACCACTGAATGCCAACAAATTACACCCTGTATGCACACAACCAGAAATTTAAAAAAAGCTACATTTTGTTTGCAACTATGTGTTATAACTTTTTCAAAAATACCAATGAGGAAAAATACTCTGAGAGTCATTGTATCATCTTCAGTAGGAACCAAACTGTTAAACAATCTGTTGCTGTCCACTTGTCCACGGTCTCTTGTTTGTACTGTAAATCCTCTGCAATGCACTTGGTCATCTTCAGGACCTGCATAGATTTCTCCGTTTTCCTTTTCTTATCGGCTGATTTCTGCTCTTAGTCATCTTTTTTTCTTTGGAATGACAGACTGTTGCAGGGTCTTCCACCTGTTGTAGTAAATATGACTACGCTATAGAAAGAACATGTTTCTCTTTAGAAAAAAAACTTTCAAAAGCGGTGCTGGGTTCTTGCTTTCTTTCTCATCAGCAAACTACAGTTGAAGAGAAGAGCCGCATCATGCAGCTGGAGGAGGAGCTCAGCCTCAGGACAGCCGAGATCAAGAATCTCCAGGTCCAGCTCAAAGGGGCTGACGCAAGCTGGCAAAAAGCTGACCGCGCCGGTGCGGCCCAGGGGTCCGACACCCAGCCAGAGACCCTCCTGCTGCGCGAGCAGCTGCTGTCAGCGGGCCGGGAGCACTACAAGGAGAGCAGCGAGCTCAGAGAGAAGTACGAGACTGCCTTAGCGGCAAGCCAGCAGGAGGTCGACTCACTGAAGGCTGTCGTGGAGAAACAGAACGTGGAGATCAGTGAGATGAAACAGAAAGTTCAACAGGCCACCAAGGAAAATGTGGAAATGATGGACACCTGGAAGGTACGCTGCTCTGTTTTTTATAACTGTCTTCAAGTCAGCCAGAGCAGTGTGGTCATGTCACTGCAGGTATGTGTTTGTAGAAAACCTTAATTTCAGTTTTGCTTATAAAATTTTGGAGGATTTACAGAAAGAAAAAGATGAATGAAGGTGGCTAAAACAAGAATAAGAATGTTACATCTAATCAATATTTCATCCCTTTAATAATTTGAGAAGTCTTTCTCTGTCCATCCCTTCCTCACTCAAATCGGTACATCCCCCTCAGTTCAAACTTGGCAGCCTAACCTAAACCTAACTGTAAGTTCAACCTTAAAACCAAGTCTTGAAATTCAAACAGGGATTTAAAGCGGTGTGAAAAGACACCTGCAGTGTGGTCATAGTCAAAGTATGACCACAAACTGAAACATGCACTACATTGCCCAAAGCATTCGCTCGTCTGCCTTCACGAACTTTCAGTGGACCTAAGGGGACGCGCCCAACCCCTGAACATCAATCCGGCACCATAATCCCCCCTCCACCAAACTTTACACTTTGCACAATATTGTTCTCCTGGCAACCACCAAACCCAGACTCATCCATTGGATTGGAGGCCTGTAGTTGACTCTGCAGAAAGTGGCAACCTCTGCGAGCTCTTCACCTCAGCATCCACTGTCCCACTCTGTGATTTTATGTGGCCTACCACTTTCTGGCTAAGTTGCTGTTGCTCCCAATCACTTCCACTTTGTTATAATACCACTAACTGTTGACTGTGGAATATTTAGTAGGGATGAAATTTCACGCCGGGAGTTTCACAGGTGCCATCCTATCACAGTGGTACGCTGGGATTTACTGAGCTCATGAGAGCGACCCACTCGTTCACAAATATTTGTAGAAGCAGTCTGCACGCTTAGGTGTTTGATTTTATACACCTGTGGCCATGGAAGGGATTGGAACACCTGAATTCAGTGACTTGGATGGGTGGGTGAATACATTTGGCAATTTAGTGTATATAATCTCAGAAATCCACAGGTTTGCCTTTACGTTCAGCTCTCTCTTCACCACAACGGACCAGTGAGCATCTGCAGCATTGCAGATCCTGCACCAAGCCTTCTGCACAGCCAGACACAATCACACACAATGAGTTTATATTTAAATCGTTCTCATTTTTAAAAGCATGCATGTTAAATCTTTGTCTTGTATTATCCCCTGAATGGATACTAGATTATTTGAAATGATTCCTTTCACAAATGAAGCAAGTATAACCTAAAACAGCGATCTCTCTCACTTTCTCTTGCAGGCTAAATTTGACACTTTAGTCATTGACCACCAGCGATCCTTGGAGGAACTAAAGGCATCACTGAGCAGTAGTCATTCCGCTTCAGAAGGTCAAGAGCAGGACACGCAGGAGCTGAGGGCCACCCTGGAAAGCCTGAAGATGGAGCACCAGCTAGAGGTGGAGAACCTCAAGGCCAAACATAAAATTGAAGCTGCCATCCTGACAAAGGAACGAGAGGACCTCTGCGCTCGTCTGCAGGAGGCCAAAGACCAGCTGGCTGAAGGCAACCAGACATGGAGGGCTGAATTGGAAGTCAAAAGTGGAAAGCACGCGCTGGAGGCGGCTACGGATAAGCTACAGAAGGCGGAGCAGAGGCTGGCAGATATGGAGACGCTTCAGATGGAGCAGAACAAAAGAGCGGAGGAGCTGAGGGAGAGGCTGGAGCTGTCAGAGAAGCAGATGACGGACTACCAGGCTCTGCAGAAAGCTCAGGAGGCGAGCCAAGAAGAGATCCAGAAACTCGAGGAGAAGCTGAGGGTGACGGCCAACCAGCTCCAGGCCATCCAGGCAGAGCGCTTCACATCTAATGACGCTAATGTGAGTGGCTGAGGAGAAAGAGCCAACTCCAGCACCTGCAGTGTTTAGATACAAGTTCAACATCTGACACTTTCTCCTCTTTCAGGTGATAGAAGATAATGAAATTTCAGATGAGAAGATGAAGCTAAAACAGAACATAGAAGGTATGAGTTTGTGTTTATCTTAATTTCAAGTAGAGATTCATAAAAAAAAAAAACACACCACACACTTCAGCTGATCTGCTTTTTTAATTTAATCCTGTTTGTGCTGTTTGCTCCCTGCTCTTACTTCCCAGTGATTGCCACAGTCTTTTTTTTCATTGTTCTCATCATATTACCCATGTATGCACTCGAGAGCTGAGAAGAAATTATTACATCCCTTTTTTTTAACATCTACAAAGCTTTTAAAGAAACAGCTCAACCTTGCTCCTAAAAATGTGTTGTAAAAATAATATTGTATAGAGACCACTCCTGCTCATTTCCATCTGCTTTTCACCACTAATTCACTTTGAATCTTGTCACTTTTGTCAGTATAAAAACGCCTTTATGTTTTTTGACTAGTCCGACGCGTTTCTGAGAGTTAAGCATCAACTACTCACCAGGCTATGGTAGTTTTTGCCATTCAGATACAATTTTTCCCCATCATCTTAGAAACAACACAACAAACAACAAACACCAGACAGTCATTGCCAGCATGTTAGTGCAAGTGGTTAACAAACTTTAGCGAAGCTGGGGTGTAGATTTTGTTGCTCTTTTAGAGAGAGCCAGGCTAGCAATTTCCACTGTTTGTGTTAAGCTAAGCTAAGCTAAGCTAAACAGCTAGTGGCTACAAAAGGGTCTTATATTTATGATAACAGTGGAATCAACCTTAAGAAAGAAAGAAGAATAGAAAGCAAATCAGTTCCGTAAACAGGTCAAAAATATGTCACCCTAAGTTAAAATATCCCATATATATCAGATTATGATGTATTCTGAGGTGGTAAATACTGACCGGTGTATATTATGCTTATTTCTAATAAATAAAATAGATTCCCTGACTGACAGTCTACAAACAAAGACTTCACGAGCCTTTAAATCTGACTTAAACGTCTAATGGTTAAAAAGACGTCTGGGACGTCTGTTCACTAACTTTATAGGATTTATCTATATCCTGCCAATTGACAGATAAGGAAGTAACATACAATTTGAGCTTACTCTGTTTTGTTTTCTGATAACATGAGTGATGTGTCTTAAAAAAAAAATGTGTGTGAAAGAGAACTCTGGAAACTTTGTGGCACTCCAGTCACAAATCACTGCACTTATTTGAATCATGGCTGCCTTCAGTGAGCAAGGCGTCTCATGGCTGTTATGTTGTTTTTCTGCAGAAACGATGGAGAAGCTGCTGAAAAGGGAAAAAGAAGTCTCTACTCTCACTTCCCAGGTTGAAGCCCTCAAATCACAAATCGGAGGTAAACAAGCGTGCGGTGCCCTTTTCCGAACTCGTTGATGTCTTTGTTCTTTCAGCGCTTTTGAGACAAGATATCCTGAAACACTGAGTTTCTGTGGAGGCATCGTGTCTTTCACGTGCAGGTGTTTCGTTTCAGAATAAAGAAAGGCTAAGCTTGATATTTGCCTGCAGCATTTCCTTCAAGTTTAGGTTTTAAACCAGGAAAGTTATCAGCTCTCTCTCAATAAATAAATATGCATGTTTGTGCGGCGGCTGGAGGCTTTGCTTTACTTTCCGACAGTCACGCCAAGTTCATCGCGCGGGGGAACGTGTTCTTCACCGTTACGCTCTTTGATCGTCACCCAGAAATCTTTTGATAAGTTTCATCACATCAAAAGCACCCAAACACATGGTTTATGTACTTCAAATAATCAAATTGACACACTTTGAAGAATGGATTGTAAATAATTTAAAATGAGAAAAGACAAATATGAAATTCGAAGTGAAGAATATTGTATTTGTCTCTTTTTATTCGTTTTTTTATTTTAACCCTCTGTGGTCATCGGTGAGGACCCTGATCTAAAAGAACGTGGAGTTCTTGGTTTTCTGGAAGTATAAACTAAAAAAACAGTTCCCCAAAATATTGAGACCCCCCTTCCTTACTTGTTTCCAGATTTAAAGCATGAAATATAAATTGATTAACCGAAGAGGGTAAGGGGAAAGATTGGCAGACATCAGCAGTACGAGATCTGAAATAACTAAAACCCTATTATTGGAGGGTCTTTACCTTACAATACAAAGCACCTTGAGCCTCTTGATTTGGCTCTTTGTGAATAAAACTGAATTGAATAGAATTAATAATAATACCTGCATCATTATCTTATTCGCTTGGCATCATGGGAGAAAAACGCGGGGTGTTTTAGAGATCATCACAAGTACAGCATTATTTGAAATAGACTGTGTGGGCACATAAACATTTTAAGAACATTTGTCACCTTTTAAACTGAAACATCTTCATCCATTGCTGCTATATTGAGACGATCAACGCGTATTTTTCAGCTTTAGAAAAAGCAACATTCAACATTGAGACACATTTCCATCTTGCTTTTATACAACGGCTGTAAGCAAAGCAGGGAGGGCAGCTCATTTGCTGCTAAGGCTACACCCAAAGCTACTACTTACCCGATGGAGAAAGTTGGTTTACGGTGATTCACTGAGTTTATAATTTCACCTAAAGAGAGTACGACCCTAGCCTCGATATCAGGATTTCAGACTCTCTCCCAGCGCCGTTAAACGTCTCACAGAAATAAACCGTTTGTCCCTCATTCGCCTGATCACAATAACGGCGACTACTGAAAACCAGCTTTACAGTGAAATGAAAAACAGCAGAACTGTTCAGCAGTTGAATGAGTTGCAATGAACAAAAGTGGAAAAAAAATGCTTTTGAGTTATAAAAGAGCAGCTTTAAAAGAAGAGCTGATGAAATAGAGATGTAAACACGCCCTTTTCACAACCTTTTTCTCTTTTGAAGCTTGTTTCAGGCATGGAATTCAAATTAGCATCTATAATATAAAATCCTTCCCAAATGTGATCACCTGATCTGATTTAAAATGTTTTTACAACATTAAATGAAAGCGCTTATAAGTTATTTATGATTACAATTCTGATGAGCACAGCTGTGTTAGAGCTCTTTATAACTAGCATAGTGTCTCGTTCATGAGTTTAAATCTTAAAACTATCGATTCACTTTTAGCGCTGGAGGGCAAAGTTCGCAGCGGGGAGAAGAGAGCCGAAGCCCTGGCCAAGGAAAAGACGCGCGTGGAGGCGGAGCTGGAGTCCATGACCAAGAAATCCCATGATGCCTCTGGGCAGCTGGTGAGCATCAGCCAGGAGCTGCTGAAGAAGGAGAGGTAATTTGACACGGAGATGATATGGATTTGACATTCTGCCTCAGCACTTTCTCAATAACAGCAGCAAAGAATGACACCATTGTATTACACATGCAGACACCATTACTGATTTTACTGCGTGACCTTGAAGCACCGCTCCATTTTCTTTTGCAGCTATCTGTCCAGTTGTTCTTGCAGTATGCTAAGATGTTTTGATTTATGATGCATTTTCTCCATTTTCTGGAGACGACAAAGACGTTTCTTTGATATTTTCTGTAATCTAATGTTGTCATTTTTGTTTGTGGATTGGAAATGTAGAAGCCCAACAAGGGACGAGGGTTGGAAATTAGCAATAGCTATAACCTGTACATATATCAGTTTCCTAATCCATATTGGATCTATGTTAAAATGCATTTGCTCTTATAGGTAAATAAATAATTAAGCAATTAAAATAATATTTTCCTTATGTGTTTTACATTTAGGAAGCAAAGATTTAGTTGTTTTTTTTTCCTGAGAGTAACAAAAATGTCTGAAACCTTTTTTACATTTCACACCATCATTTGACCCAGTAACAAAGCAGAAACACCGACGCAGTCTAAAATGATGGATGACTGCTTGTGCTCAAGCTATATGAAAATATCTGACTTTGTGCCAGCACATACGGCCGCCCCGCACCTCCTTTAAAGTGGTGCCTGAAGTCACTGAGAGCAGCTGGCTGAGGTTTCATCTCCAACAAAGACCTGCCAGATGGCCACCTCTCCACACTGAAGAGTCTGACTAGCTTTACTAAACATCCAAGTCCTTTAGTGCACACTGTCCAATAAAAAGCCCCCGCTCTGCTTAATATGGTCATTATTTAACCACCGAAGTGTAAAAGGCAGTCAGTGTATCGTTGCAGAGGCGCAGGGACGCTCCTTTGTTCAGCAAGCCGTTCAGAAAATGTGTTTTTCTGCGGCGCTGTTAAAAAAGTTGTTTTTGACTTATTCTTACATTTTGCTGTCCCTACATTATTCATGATTATGATGTTAGTGAATCGCTGCACTAATTAATTAGAGTTAGGTATACATTAGGGTCCTCGGTGATGAAGCTGCTATTTCAGCGTGTGACATACGCTCACCTGCCACTTCTTTAGGAACACCTTTCTACCGCCAGGTTGGATCTTTTGCATTCAGACCTCCTTTCATTTTTAATGCTGGGAACATTGCTCATAGATTTTTGGTTCATGTTGACACGATAGCGTCACAAAGCTGCTTCAGATTTGTTGGCTGCAAATTCAAGTCTTCCTTTCCACCACATCCCAGTGAACTCAGTGTCAAGTTTAAGAAAGCAGTTTGGGATGATTAGAGCTTTGGAGCATAGTGCCTGGTGCATTACAGGGTTGATGGGTACGGTCATAAAGGGAATGACATGATCAGCAACAACAGGGACCCAAAGAGTGTCGTGAAAATCCACTCCGTCACACCAACATCAGCAACCTGAACCATTGGTAGCATGCAGGATGGATACGTATCTGACTGTCACAGCAGAATTCGAAACTCGTCAGAACGGGCGGCGCTGATCTACTTTTGGTGAGCCTGTGCAAAATTTGCAGACTGGAGTGGGAGCCAGTGTGGTCTTCTGCTTCAAGGTTCAAAGCGTGGTGTTCAGAGATGCTCTTCTGCATAACTTGATTGTGACAAGTGGTTATTTGAGTTAGGCAGTCAGGCCATTTTCCTTTGAGCTGTGATATCAACAAGGCATTTTCACCCTGAGAACTGCTGCTCACTTCAGGCCTTCTCAATACTCAAACCAGCCCATCTGGTTCAAAGTCACTTAAACCACCATTCTTCCCCATTCCAAAACTTTAGCCGGTCACCATGTCTACGTGCCTAAATGCATCACACTGAAGTGGCCACTGAGTTTATATTTGTACAGCGTACATAACTAGTTGGCTGACACAAAAAAATTAATTAAAAAACAAGAAAAAAGCTTTAATCTGAGGAAACTGATAAGATTAATCCCTCAAAGCTCAATACCCCAAAGAATATTTTACAGAATAGGAGTCATGATCATGCATGAGCTGCGTGACTGAGGACGTATTGTCAGTAATCACAGACGATTTTCCTTTAATAATGAAAAATTCAAATTGTAATTATTTTGGTCAATATTCAGATCAAAGACAGACTTTATTAAAAATTTGATTTAACTGACTCTTCAAAAGGTTTTCCTTTATAAGTAGGTGCCTTTGTATGTTAATTAGAATTTAACATATGTAAAAAATAAACTGCACTAAGTCCGTCCCAGCTCGGTGGGAATTAGAAAAAAAAGGGGTTGCACTGAAGAGTCAAACAGGAGCGCTGCGGTGAAACAAAATGTGGCACCGTAATCGTTTTGTAACTGTTTTAATGATCACCGGAGGCCAAAATTGTAATTGAAAGTAAAATGTGATTAATTCCACGGCGCTGCTTCTGCTCCCTTTAAAACAGGCTTTCAGACTTTTGATGTAACGTCGTGTCTCTCACCTCATAAACTTGCCACACGTCTTAGCAACAGACCCGCGTTACATCACAGCACATAATCTGTTAACGTATCGATTAGTCCAGATGGAAAAGATGTTCTTACAGAGAAAGCACCGGGAGCGCTTCTTAGAAAGATGAAAATAACACTGTTATGTTGAGATGAAATATTTCCACAAGTGAAGGAAACATGTTAAAGTTGCTCAAACCTTTGGCTAGCGTGCAGTACAAAGGTACAGCAAACTGTTCCCCAGTGTAAATGTGGTTTACTGATGCAAGTATGTCAGCAAAGAGCCCATGTACTTAAGATGATGTATACTTGGGGTAAGTAGCAGGAGCAGTGCCGCCCGCCTACACTAGTCCCACTGGCCCGTCTGCCTGACATATTCACATATTGTGAATGCTTTTGGACAATAATGATCTTTGAGCAAGGTCTGAGCAAACGGAGTGATTCATATAATCCTTCACAGCAAAACTGTGGTGCTTTGACCACCTCTGAGGAGTTCAGTTCTTACTGCATTTCTTCAGGTCAGGAAACCAGAAATACAGACACAAAGCAACTTTTCCCCTCTGTGTGTGTTTTTTTTTTTTTTTTTCAATCGTAGGAGTCTCAATGAGCTGAGGGTATTACTCCTGGAATCACATCGCCATTCCCGGGATATGGAAAAAGACCTGAGTCGAGAAGTCCACAAGGCTGAGTGGAAGGTCAAGGAGCAGAAACTTCAGGATGACATCAAGATGCTGCGAGAAAAACTGCTTTTACTGGTGAGAATGAAGCACCTTGGAATGATTATACAACACTACAACACATGACTGTCCCAAATTTTGAGGCTGTTCTTTTTTGTTATTCAAATTAATGTTAAAAAATGTATTTCTAAAATTAGAAATTATTTAGTCAGCACCTTGACAAGCCTGGCCAAGGATTTGAGGGATAATACGTCTGTTGTCACAGGTTCAGTGGTGCCAGCTATGAAGCACACATTAGTTTTGAAATATAAACATTGGTTGAAAAGCCTTAGGTAAGGTAACCTGATAATTTACTGATAATAAACTAGCTGATTTCTAGTTTTCTACCCTAGATTCTCAGGTGCTTTTTAGTCCATGTTAGGTCTGCTTTAAAAACGATTTATAAGATAAGATAAGATAAGATGACCTTTATTAGTCCCACAGGTGGGAAATTTGTATCATTACAGCAGTAGGAAGAATAAGATATTGCACAGAATGGAATAGAATAAAATAAAATACTATATACAATAGAATAAAATAGAATAATATATAAAATAGAATAAAATATAATACAAATACAAGTGCTATATACAACTGAGTAATAGGCAAGATTTAGCATTCATATGGTTGGCACATAAAGTGTATTAAGGAGAAGTTTGCTTTGTTAGTATATTTAGTTTATTTCCATTTCATTATCTCACATGAATAATTTTAAAGCATTATTTCTGAATGTAACCAGCTTTCTTGCTGAAACTGCCTTGATTTCAGCCTGTTTTATAAAACAGCTTGTTGAAGCAGGCTCAACTTTCCCCGGAAAGATCATTTAACACTGTGAAGGTTTTCATTTAAAAGAAGTCTCAGCAGCTCGTCTTTATAAAGACACCAGACTTCCTGTCAGGTGAAGAAATATTTTGGTAATTTGCACAGAAATACAGTCATTTGTCTCCCTGAGACTT
>VUQR01018486.1:0-12470 GCA_015108515.1 Hemichromis elongatus | reverse complement strand
TAAATGCAAATAACAGCATGTTCATTACTCCTTTCTTCAATACAATATGATGTCCTCCATTCATCACTTTGTGGAACTTCAATGCACTTCTGCTCTCCCCCATATTCCACCTTCACAAGCATATCCTGTGTGAAGAGTCAATAAAAATTAGTTGTACACTAATTAATTGCACAAATAATCTGGTAATCGAATGCAGCACAGTAATGAAAAAAAAAATTGAGCCATAACTTGTATAAGTATTTTCCAAAAAGACCATTCCAGATACAAATCCAATGCCCATATTTAAAGGCAATATTCTACCCGAACATGTTTGTTAAAATGATGCTCTCTCAAACAACTGAAGAACACAGACAATAGTTAATGCCGAACTAAATTAAAAACCTCACACTTTTTCATTTTTACCTAAACCGTGTGTACAAAACTCTGGAGGGATCTAAATGTTAACATAGAACCCAGTCAGGACATCTGCTACTGCTGTTTGCTCGTTTTTTTGTGGAAGATATTTTTCAGGCTTCAAGGCACCATTATACTAGCATTTCATGATCTAGACATTGTTTTAGGTGTATTTAAGTTAACCAAAAATTTGACTGAAAATTCATATGAAACCTTTTCTTAATGCTGTAGTATTTGCCGCAAACAATATATTTTAGCTAGCTAAAATAGATTATTATGCTATCACCGAGCAACGTGGCTAATGCCTTTCACACAGCTTTGTTTTAACTCCAAAAAGCCACAGAAGTTAAAGCTAATAATAATAACTGAAACAATCTCAGAAAAAAATGGCTTACCAAGCATGGCAAACAACTCAGAAATATGTAGAGCAAAATGTTCGAAAATGGCTTCACTTCAGCTTGGACTGGAACCTGTGGCGCTGGGGGCGGAGTCTGTGAATTTACTGTATTAGTGCTATAGCCCCTCGAGGAGTTCGGAGTTAAGAGGTCGAGAGTTAATATTTCCATTGTAACACCTCCAGATTTGACATTCATTTTTAACACTCGATTTTAACTACTATCATTTTACACCTTGGAGTTACATTAATAGAATGTGACTCTACTTAGAGTAAAATTAACTTTTGCAAGAAGTCTACTAACACCAAAACAGTTAACACTTTTGAATTTGCTGTGTAGCTATTTCCACTGTTTCCAGGTATTTATGCTAAACTAAGCTAATTACATGCCAAATATCAGATAAACAAAACAGTGGTAACTTGCAGAAGAAAACCTGAAGAAAACCCAAAGCTGCATTGTTCTGCTAAGAGGAAAAACAATTAAGTAGACCATATTCTGTCACACAAGTGCGAAGAATAGTGATTAAATTTCATCAAAAGCATTGCAAGACTTTACTGTTTTTACTTCTGTTAATCTCTGCATTTTCAAACAGAGATTATGCTTCCCATATAATATTCCCACATAAGCTTTGCTTTGAATGTAGAAATGGTATGCACTGCTACATAAAGTACAAAAACATTAGTTACTGCTTAGCTACTGTAACAGATTGACATACAGATAATCAGACTCTTCGCAAAGTGCTCTAAACTTGCTGGGCTTCATCATGATGCTGACTCATGCTATATGCTCCATTAATGGACAATCACCCTTCCTAAGTGGATTTGTTGTGTTCTCATCTATTAATAAAAGCACCTTTATTTTTTTTTTTTTAAGTAATTCAAACTTCCAAACAAGAGCTGCTCTCTCTTGAATTTGTGAAGGGAAGTGTCAGTGAGTTTCTCCTGTGGCACCTGGCCCACTTATTTTGGTGCACCTTCATCCGTCATGTTCATGTTCTGATTTAGTTTGTATCTGTTTGTTTGTCTCCAGCAGTGAAAAGTAACTTTGTGTTGTGAATCGCAGTTTGATGTATGTGTACTTTCATATTTAGGTATTTCCATTCCAATTCTTCTCCGTAGCATTTCCGACTGAAGGTTTGCCCTGACTTTTTGCCTTGCAGCTACAGATGTATACAAATATTTCATCAGCATGTGATTATTTGTATTTTATTTCCTTTTTAGGTAGTTTGGGACAGTAGATATGAACATCATTATAGGAAAAAGTAATGCTATGCTTACAAGACATCCAGCTGAATCTAATTTGAAGGTTTTCCTGGTCAGGCTTTTAAATTACAAAAATTTATTCTAGACATTATTAAAGATTAACTACCCAGCTGAATAAAATCAGTCAAAACTAGTTACATTTTGTATTAAAATATTGCCTGCTAGTAACATTAAAATGTAAAATTTAATGCATTATATTCAATATTATTGATAATGTGTAGTTAAGGACTATTTTAAATACAGAATACAGTATTATGATTTATTTGTTTACTATTGCTTATAAGTTAGGGCTCTTATGCTGTTTTCACTTATGTCACTTATTTGTATCTGAAGCAACACAATTTTAATATCATATCCCATAAAACGCTTAGTTAATTTTAATTAGTGATATTCACAGGAGCCACACAAAAAATCAATCACAAGACATTAAAAATGATTAATTATTAATTAATTAAAACACTCACTATAAGTAAGTGCATCTATTAAGTTGCTTTCACAGTGACAACTGAAAAGAGTAAAATAAATAGGAAAATAAGTGATACCAATAAAAAGACACAATTAGAGACAATAAAATAAACAGGCAGTTTAAAAAAAGACAATAAAATACAATCAAGAAAATTCTCAACATAAAGCCTGTTTACACAAAAACGTTTTTAACTGCTTTTTAAGAGTTGAAGTTGCAATGGTAGATTACTCCAGAGCCTTGGTGCTACAAACTCTGTCCCTATAGTGCAGTTGTTCACAAACCTTTTTTGCTAGGCCCACCTTTGTTTTACAAGAAAATACAAGAATATTCAACATTGCTATCAACACATTTTTTTAAAAAAAATGCCTCTGTGCAAAATGGGTAAAATGGGCTTCCGACACAGGGGAAACTATTTCAGTCGGGAATACCTACCTTGGCTCTGATTTCTATAATCAATTGGTTTCTGATTCGATTCCATTCAATTTTAACTCAGACAGTCAGAAATATTATACCTCTGATCATTTATCAGTACTGACACTTGTGAGACTTCATCAGAGTCATGAGCATCACAGCAGATGCCCTTGTGTCAAAGTAACAGGATAAAATAAACATAAAAAATCAGACATGAGAGATTTCCTAGCTTGGCTTTTTATAGCAGATAACCTTAAATATATTCTGCAGTAGAACAAAAACTCAAGAAAACCATGAATCAACATATGAACATTACCTGATGCTGCTGAAGTGAAGCAGAGCAAAGTTAAAGAGGTTTGAGTAGAGACACAGTTAAGCGTTTTGCAATTTTGCATCATTTTTAAAAGTTTACATTTCTTTGGTATTAAACAGCATAAATGAGGCTTTCTTGTCGGAGGTCTTTTTTTGAAAACAAACAATCAAAAACAGCAGCCAACAGTGCTTCACACAATGGTAGACTCATGCATAATAAGCAAGCAATTAATGCAGAAAACATAGATTTTTTGATGAGAAACTGTTCTTGAAATACACAGAGAGAGAGAGAGAGAGCTGTGAAGGAAGTTTTTATCGTGGTGGAAGAAAACATCATCAAAAGTAAAAGCGAATTCATGACGATGTTTATCAAATGTGAAGAACAGTTTGGATCTTCTTCTTCTTCTGAATTTTGGTCAGAGAGAGACAAAACCTGCATCCTGCATCAGAAGCTGTAGGATGTCGTCTTTCAGCCCCAATCAGTCTGTGTACGTGCTGTCGGGTGAGAAAGCTGACATCTCACTGATTCTAATGCGTCGGGTCCATGCTTTGTGTTTACGTCATTGTGCTGAATCTGTCTACCCGCTCTCATTTTCTGTTTTAGCTGTTTGGTGGTTTTTGATATAGTTTTTTGGGCTTAAACCTGATATCATAGTGTTTCTGTCAAAATACATTTATATTTAAAATTTGATTCAGGATTTAATAAATTGTTCGGATCTGATTATTAAAACCTACTTGGTACCACCGTTGTGCAGGTGAAGCCAAAGGTAAGATATGCTTCATCATATTTTCTAGTCTTTGGTTTGGAAGCATATTTGGCAATGCTTCACCTTCTGCTTTGGGTTTGTGTGGGAACCCCATCAAAAACCTGTCCATTATGCTAACAGTGTCCAAGCATTATTTTTTAAATTTCTTTAAACAGGATACGACAGTAGTCTAAGCATGATGACACAAATGCATGAATAATTCACAATTTAGAAATGTTTCTTAAATTAAACAAACAAACACATAAGTTCCAAGTCCAGAGTAGAATCAATCACAATGCTCAAATTTTGAATGGTAGATTTAGTAAATGAACAAAAAGAAGCAAGATTCTGACTGATTTCTGGATATAGCTCAAGAAAAGCACCAATGATGGTCTCGGTGTTGTCAGTGTTTAAAACAAGGTAAGTGCAAGAGAGCCAATTACTCATTCAGGTTAAACAGATGACTAGGGAGATCCACCATAAAAGATTTACACAGGCAAATGTCATCGGCATAGAATTGATAAGGAATGTGATGGCAGATAAGGAAAGCATGTAGTAAGAAAATAACAGTGGACCCAGGACAGAACCTTGAGGAAGGCCCCACAGGCTAGGGAGGCAATGTTAAAGATGAACTTTCTCGCTGACAGAGAAATTCCTATCAGATAAATCAGAAGAAAACCAATCTAAGGTAGAGCCAGAGATACCAAAATTTTAATCGTAAAATATTTTTGTCAGCATGCTCCGCTGAGACAGAGTAAAATGATTAAAGAACATACACCTGTGTCAAAAAACATTAAAAGATCATTATAGATCAATCTCAGTGAGTGCTGCTTTTGAAACCAGAGTGAAAAGGGTCAAAAATCTTTAATTTGCTTAATAAAGACCTTTCTACAGTTTTCACAATTTTGAAATAGGCAGAAAATGACCAAATTAACTGTCATCAAGATTAAATGTTTTTTGTGAAGGAAGTTACCTCAGCATGTTTAAAGTAGGATGGAATGAAACCTTGCCTCTGTGAGCTGTTAATAGACAGCAGTGATGGATCAATGTTGGTGAGAGCTCCAGACAGGAAAGAAGGAGGTAATACTTCCCAATTTTTGAAAATATCCATGATAGATTTGATCACCAATATTGTATGACGATCATATGTCCACAGGGAGATGACAAAAATGTAACAACAAAACTAATACAACATGTAAAATTAGCAAATCCACAGACAAAGGCAGAGGCACAGACAAGTATCTTTTTCTTTTTACAGCCTGCCATGTGATCCTCGGATTACATATTTCTGTTAACAAGCAGTTTAACACAACAAGTGTTCATAATGAAGTCACTGGTAGCATATGGAAGTGACTACAGTAAACATTTCTTTCCCTCTTTTATGATTTGATATAAATGGAAGGCTTGAATGTAGAACACATGAGGACAAAGAATAAAAAGCATTGCCCAAAATGAATGAGCCCAAATGGAAAATCTGGCACCTGAAACAAAGACCAAGGAAAATAAGTGTGTGTGGGGGGGGGGACACGTGGGACAAAGTATGTGTGCACACTCTGGGTTGATTGAAACTGAGACATCGGTGGAAACGATTAGGGGGGAGCAGACCACAACAATGGTAGGAAATAAAAAGGAGGGTTAAAAACTAAAGAAGAACAGCAGCTAGAGACAAAGAAAGAAGAGTGTGCCACATAAAAGACACTGTTAGCAGTAACACAGGTAGACAAAGAGGGAAAAGCACGGGAGACACCCAGAGAATGTTGACACGTTTTTAGTGTCACGGGAAAAGAGGTAATTTAAATAAAAACAAGAACCAAAACTCAACACATACTTAACAAGAAACTAACATCATGACAGCAACATGCTGTTTTAGTACAACTTACACTGCCTACTAGGATGCCACAGTAATTGTGATATTTTATCATATTATACAGTGTTTATCAAACACAGTCATACATTTTGAAGTGTTTTAATTCTGTATTAACGATAGAAATACAATCTTAGGAAGAGCAGATTTGGGAGTTTCACTTGGCTGTACGTAGGTAGAAAACAACATCAGTGACTGTAGACATCCTGGCAATAGTACGGGACAAGTTTGATTATTTTGAGGAGGATATATCGAGTATTTGTCAAACTTTAAAGCATTTTTATTTTTACCTTGCTCAGCTTTTATACTTGCTTTTAACTTTTGTCTATGTCTAAATTTTATTTTTCTATGTTTATTGCCATGTTTATTTTATTTTATTGCTGCTATTTTTCTTGTGCTTGAGGGTCTTAAAGGCGCCTATAAATAAAATGTATTATTATTATAATATTATTATTATTTTATGTAAAACTTAAAATTCACCACAAGGCATTACTTAAAAAATAGCCTTTTGAAATCAGAAACCCTCTTTCATACACCCTGCACTGTGATGTTAATCTACACCAAAGATTACTGCTTTATTGCTGAATTTATCTTTAACTATAATTTTATCAGTTAGATTTTTTTTTTTACATTTTGATAAGTAATCAGATGTGAAGGCTCTACTATCAACATACAAAGTGAAATAAATAAGTAAATGGCTCAATGCAAATGTAAAAACTACAAACATTAATAGCAGCAGTTGCTGCATTGCATCTCGGTCTGTTGCTCCTGCCAGTGTGGAAATTGCTGGCTGTACCTCCTCTGTGATAAATGTCTCCCTGTGTGATCAGTGAGCGCTCGTGTGAAATGACGTGTTGGGAAGAAGCTCTCGTTCTTTGATTCTGAAAAACTGCTGCTAAAAAAAAAGAAGAAAAAAAAAACTGCTGCTCCTTTTGCAGATGTTTGTTAGAATCATTTTCTGCTATCAAACGCTCATCTGGAAATGTCTTAATGTAATGTCATGTTGCCCCTTTGCCAAGTTATCTGCACCACCAACCACAAAATAGACTCAGAAATGCAAGCTCCGTCACCTGTTAGTTTCTAGTGTGCGTTTTCCCTGTGGAAAAGGCATCTAAAGCACATTTTTATGACTCATTTGTTATTCCACTAAACACATTTGTAGATCTGTGCAAAAATATCTTTATCTAGCTTTTAGAGAACACTCAGTTAACATTAATAAGCAGCCTCCTTGGAGCTCTGTTTGTGTGTTTATTCTGATTGATGAGACAGACTGCACCTTATGTAAAGTAGTTGAACACATCTCTTTTCTTTTACTGCTATAACTTGCAAATTATTGTGGATTATCACGAGGCTTGTGAAGCAGGAGGGTCGGCTGGTACTGCACGCACATATTCACATCTGAAAGTCACATGTTGTTTAAAGCGTTCTTCCCCTTAGGTCTAATAAAGATATATGCGTTATTCCTCTGCGTCTTCTAGGAGCTGAAGACAGGCCAGGATGGATTTTTCCTGTGCTATATCTTTTCTGTATGCAGAGACTCTGAGAATACATTAGCTGCTGCAGATGACTTTTCAAACTTAACGTCTCCTCTTTCTGTGATATTTACACACTGAACACACACTCCGAAATTAATTAGAAAACAACTTAATGGAATGGCTGAGGGCTTCATAAGCAGGCCTAATGATGTTCGCCTACACCGGGCTATTTGGAGATTGAAATCTAATTCACACACTACCTTAATCTAATTCAAACACCACTACAAAGATTCTCATCATTATGACTGGCATCTAATTATAGATGGTGTGCGCAGTGATCGACTTAGAGAGAAGACGCCCAGTGAATTAAAAAGTTGTGTGGCGTGTAAATCACCCTCTAAGCTTTTCTTCTGTCAGAAAAGCATTGTCTAAATAATTTCAGCTAAATGGTGATAAAAGGCCCAATGTCTAATTTGTCTTTAGTAAAGGAAAATAGATCTGGGCTGATTATAGGGGATGTCACATTAGCTGTAGGCCCCAGAAGATATTTTGTTGTTCATAGCGCAGGCTGACTTAGAAGAAATGCGATAAAAAGCCGGGAAGTGTGTGCAGGCTTCCCAACGGGATGTCAGTTATGAACAGTGTTGACTTTCCCGAGCAGGAGCTCACTTCAACAATAACTGACGATGTCATCCACTTTACTCGGCCCTGTATTTTCTTATCTGCTTATCATCTGAAACATTTTCAGCTCTGGTTTTCAGTGATGCTTTGTCTCTTGATGTAGGTATGAGATATATGTAAATAAAGGCACTGCATGCATGCTGATAACATGCAATGCCTGTAGTGTCAATGTCAATAATGTCTATTATGTCTATATCAGGCATTTTATTTTAATTTATCAGATTTCATCCTTACAGTTTTTTCTTCTTATCTGATTCATGGTCATAGTTGGGCTGAAGTCTATCCCAGAGGTCATGGGTCAGGTGGATAGTTCAATTCAATTTAATTTTATTCACTAAATCACGTAAGGCGCTACCTCAACGGTGCTTTATATCGTACCTTACAACAATAAAGAGAAACAACAAACAATGATTTTCCCCTCTGCGCAATGGCAAGAATGGGAAGGGAAAAATCCAACCCATTGGATTTAAGCCTAGGACCATCTCGCTGTGACCTCACCACCATGCTACCTAAAAACAGATTTAAATAACTAAATCATTTCTATTTTGCTTCTTTCTTTCTGTTGATTATTTTGTATTTTATTTTATTATTTTTTACCTCACTGAGAAACCACTTTTAATTGTTTTCATGCCCACAAAAGATACTCAAGCCACCGTCTTACTTTTTTATATTTTCATCAAAGCCAGTGACCATTACCTTGCACCATTATAATGTGAATATTCAGGCTCTAACAATATTACTCATCTTCCTGATGTTGAAGAGAAGAAAAGCAGGGACACGCACACACAGAGCCCAGGTACAGAGCAAGTAGATTCAGTCAGGCATTTAACTTCCAAAAAATACCTGAGAAAGGTCAGAAGACTAAAAATTGTGTAATCATTAAAGTTGAGTGTTGGCAGCGTGTGGATGGCGACAGTTGTTAAAAACAGCTATAAAAGCAGACCGTACGCATACAAAGGCTTGTTTTCTTAAATCTGCTTTAATCTTTTTATTTTTTGTAATAACTAACACTCAGATATGCAGTGTGTACATATCTGTGAGTTATTGAGCTCATCAAAAGACAGTTGTTTTGGAAATTGCACTTGTCAAATCACACATTTAAGTTTGAAATGAATGTTTAACAGAGATTTTATTTATTTATTATTATTATTATTGTTGTATTATTTGTATTTATATATATTTTTTTTAACGGGAGACGAGAAAAAAAGCAGGTTTAAGACCGAAGTGCGCAGGTCACAAGGAGCCTGCTGACAGATGAAGTCATTAAACCTGTGAAGCGTTCAGTTAGTCCAAGCTGGCGGTGATTGAGCTGGGGGATATTTTATTTATTTTTTATAACTTTTTTTTTAGTTTTGTCTGAACATGATGCTTTTCCTACTTTTCAGCACCCCTACGAGTTCATAGACACCACATCTTCACTCCAGAACATAGACAGACTTTAAAATAGTTTTCAAGCATTAGCTTGAGCCTATACAGAGTCATAGGAGAGTTTCTGCATTTACACTGAGACACAGGAACGCTAGATTCATCACCGATAACTGATAAAAACATCATTTCCAACACGGAGACAGGCTCACTGAGCAGCAACAAACAGATGAACTTTCACCAGATTTTATGCATCGCATATTGTCTGATCCATTTACTAAAGTTTAATGAAGTCTGTATCAGTAAGTAAATGTAGGACATGGCCTTGCTAATGATCATAATCTGTATTACTGTATTTTACAGGTAAAAGGGTCTCTTTTTCAGAAGAGACTTTTTTGAGGGAAAAAAATAAAAACTAAAAAATGGGATGCAGCATATATCATATAAATTTATCTCCATGTTGGGCCTTTAGTTATTAACAACTGAAGGATTATCTCCTAGAGCAGAGGGTAAGATTAAGAGAAGGAGTGAAGCTTACATGGGAAGCCAATGCAAATACAGCACATGTCACATCAGGTGCACTGACATTAATGCTTGCTTAACGTTAAATTTACTGTACGTGAAGTCAGTATGCTCTCAGAACAACGCCTTTGTGTGTGTTGGTGGCAAAGAAACTACCCAGTTCATATGTCTAGATCCTGGCAGGTCCCGTCTCCATGTTGTGGATAGTTCATAATTATGAGTAATTAAAGGAGTCACTGCTGTTGGGCTACATCCATAAATGCCCACAACTTGCTCCGAAGATGATAAGCAATCCTTTTTGCCGGTGTTAAATAAACTCAGAGGAAAGACTGTTTAAACAAAACTTCAGCTCCTGTTGAAGGTTGGCTTTTGAGAATAACTTTCATCATGAAATCCTGTGATAATGAGTAATGAGGAGCACTCAAATACTTGAATACCCTGGATCGTTCCAGCAATCAAGGCCATTGTAGGATCAGCCAGCAATGTCTGATGTCTGAAAAGAGCTTATGCTGTTTGTATCAGACAAAAGTAGCAAACCTACAGATGATTATCGTCTGACTCTGCAGTTCTGAAAAGAACTAAATGTTCTGGTGGGTTTAAGCTGAGTCTTTTAGTTTTATGGCCCACAACTTTATTGTTTTGGTTCAGTGTAACTGTTCTTATCAACCTCGTTTCAAGCTAAAGCAGGCAGAGAAAAAAAAAGCATCAGATAAATCGATGGCAGACTACCTGCCTAGTAGCAAATGTCAGAAAGTAAGAAAGTTGTAAAAAAAAAAAAGAATAGAGGGGAAAAAGTTCATCTGATCAAATCTTCCAAATCAGAAATTTTAAAAGTGTGTTTCTATGTTTCTATCAGGAAGCAGACACGTTGACTGTTTTCGACAAGCACAGGTGTAACTAATAACATTTGTGATGGCTCAGTTCCATTAAGTGTCCCAGCAAGAATGAGTGAGAATAAACAGAGCTCTGAATCACACACACGCCCATTTGGAGAGAAGTCTTTCTTAATGTTATTAAGTACATCTGCTTTTTGTGCAATGACATGTTTAAATATCTAATGTAAAAAAGGCTCATTAGAGGTGGTATGCTAGTGATTAAACTCAAATTAGGTATGCTGTCCTGACATTGAGCTAAACTTGAAAATAAAAGCACATACTTCAAACCCGAACGAATGAGACCAGGTGATTTGATCTTTGTCATATGGTGTGTTATCCTGCTGGTAGCAGCTAGCAGAAGATGATACACTAAAGTCATAGAGGGATAAACGTGGTCAGCAACACTACTCAGTTCGGCTGCGGTCTTTAAACAATGATCAGTTAGTGGTGTCCAAAGTGTGCCTAGAAAACTGTCCACACACCATTACACTACCAGCACCAGCTCAACTGTATGGATCCATGCTTTTGAATTGTTTACACCAAATCTGATCCTACCACATTAGAATTAGAAACTCATCAGTTTATTCAACATTTTTCAAATCTTCTCTTGTCCAATTTTGAGGAGTCTGTGTGAATTGTAGGCTCGGTTTCCTGTTCTTAGCTTGCAAGAGTTGTACCTGGTGTGGTCTTCTGTTGTGCATTCTCTTCTGCATACCTTGGTTGTACATGTGGGTTTTTTTGAGTTATTGTTACCTTCTCGTCTCCTCAAAGCAGTCTGGCCAACTGCAGTTCACTGGATATTTTTTTCTATATGTCTTCTATATGTAAACCCTACTTCCCACACAACCAATGGGGTTGTGTGGGAAGATCCTAGCAGATCAGCAGTTTCTGATATACTTAGACCAAATTATCTGGCCAGGTAACATTGAAAACCACTTAATTCTGTCACGGGACCAAATGGCCTGTACAGGACTGAACTCAGGCGCAGAAACCCAGAGCAGAGACAGCAGATGGTGACAAAGTTTTATTAAGCCAAGCACTAGAAATGTAGCAGGACAGAAAACAAACAATAAGACTTGGAGTCTGATCTGGCGTGACGTGGGAAACGTGGCTAGGATGAGGGAACGGGGCCTGAGATGCAGAGTGGAGCTGGGCAGGGAACAGTCACACTGAAGAGAGAAGACAGTGGAGTTAGGGAGGTAGCTCTGAAGTGGTAAGTAGTAATTGTAGCAGTTCTTAGTTGCAGTGGGGGACACAGAGTGTTGAGAGGGGAGTGATGAGAATCCAGGGAAACTGAGCAGCGTGGCAAGGCTGACCTGAGATCCGGGGTCCTTAGATGGAGTGTGGTGGCAGGAGGGCAGGCAGGTGAAGCACAGAGGGATTTCCAAAACTGATTGCTTGGTATCCTGAGTCCAGAGGTAGAGCGAGAGCCAAGGGGAATCCAACAACTGCAGCACAAGAAAGTCTGGTTAACAAGATAAATCACAGTGAGAACTTGGAGCATGAGAGCCTGTTACCAACATGGGTTGATGACGAACTGGCAGTGAAGGAACACCAACGAGTGGCTTAAATCCCTCTGGCTTGATTGCCTGCAATTGGCTCCAGGTGTGCAGGAGCTGGAGGAGGTGGCCCTGCCCAGGGGCGGATCCCAGGTAGGTTCAGGAGCCTTATAGAAATTCCAGCCATCAACCGCAGATCATGAC